>LN890951.1:821158-834375 GCA_900010015.1 Tuber aestivum
CCCCACTGTTGGGGGCAGCTTGGTGTGGGCACGAGGGTATTGTGAAGCTTCTTCTCCAGCGCAAGGAAGTTAATCCCAACGCACCTGATAACCACGGCCAAACACCACTGTCTTGGGCTGCTCGGAGTGCGAAGGAGGGTATCGTGAGGCGTCTCCTTGAATGCAAGGAAATCAATTCTAACTCCTCCGATCACAACGGCCGAACACCCCTTTCGTGGATGGCCTGTCCGGTCTCCGAGTATCCAGTTCCGCCGCCCAATAATCGAGACAGTTCTCTGGAACAGGAAATCGCGAAGTTATTCCTCAAACACACAGGTGTCAGACCTGACCTCGCCGACAACCAGGGCCGAACACCACTCATATGGGCGACAATGAGTGGGCGAGAGGCCATGGTGAAGCTCCTCCTCGAACGAAGCGATGTAAACCCCAATCATGCAGACAATAACGGCCAAACACCACTTATGTGTGCGACCAAGAATGGGTGCTGGGGCATCAAGAAGCTTCTCCTCGAGCGACTCAACACCAACCCCAACCTCTCCGATAGGGGGACCTGCTCCCTAGTTCCTAGTTTCTCGGCTGGCACGGTATGCCCTGAAGCTACCACCAACTCAAGCAATACAAAAAGCCTGAAGCGGCTCCAATCACAGATCCTCGGTGATAACTCCGTAGATCCCTCAAACAAATTCCAAGCAAAAAGGCCTTGTTATTCGGACAAATCCTACAGACGGTAGTTGTGATCGTCACACGCTGGCCTTTATTTCTTCTCTCGTTCCTTTAGACCAATCCCCCATTTTTTCGAGCTGCTTTATTCTAGTACTATTCAGATATTTCTTCGGGTTTCTTTGGTTCGCACCCGGGTCGTTTCCTAGGCAGTCTTTGGTCTCATATTTGTCCATCTCTCGCTCCAAGTTTTTTTAATTTCTCTCCCTCTTTTTCCCTTCTTCCTTTCCCCTCCTGCTTTCTTTCTATCGGTTGTCTTGTCCCGGCAATGGCGTTTATGATAGAGTTTGATAGAGCAAAATATGATAGGATTAAATAGCCAAAGTAACTACTGTGGAAACTTCATTTTTCTGGACCTGCAAAACTCAGCCGCCTTCCTGGCACGTAGCAAACCCACCCATGGCACGGCGCTCGCCTTTCGCCCGTCATTATCGCCACCCAAGACCGCAACCCCCCCCCCCCCAATCCTCAACCCGTAGCATTTCTGTACCACCGGGGAAGCTCTTAGGAGAAGATCCCTTAGAACAGAAACAGATAGAAAAGAACGACTGCCGAGAGGCTTACCTTGTAAGACTATTCAATACTTGTGAGGCCCGCAATATTCGAACCATACCCCGCTCTGTGGCATTGTAACCTGATACCGTATAATAAATTACTGTCATTTGATAAGGTATTATATGGGCATGTGGCTGTGAGCCGCACGGCGGTTTGGCTCACTGTAGTGGGTTGTTGCTCTCGCAAGCTTTACAGCCAGGAATAGGATATTGGTGGTGGTTTTATTTTGTTGATACCTTCTGCTATAGGGAGCCCGGTATCAATTTTGTGGTTTAGTGTGTCGCCCGCATTCTACACAGGTTGGCATGGTAGGTCTGTTTGGTGATGTCTCTGGGCTGTTTGGTATCGCGGAGGGCCGGAATGTTCATGGATGGACTATTTCTGGTAGGTTTGCTGCTCTTTGTTTTGTTCCAGAGTTGCTGGCATACGGTAGCTTAACTTAAGAATCAAAATAGGATAACTGAATCTTCCTACTGCGCAGGACCTGCATTTTCTAGCCTAGTGCGGCACGTTTTCCCCTTTCCTTTGTCTGAAGCTCAGACTGAGGGGCAGTTTTCTCAATGTTTTCAGCCCCCTGTCCATGAGGTGGAATGCCTCATCATGACGTTCAACCATTCTGGATCCTGCGCTACAAAGACGTACTCGAGTATCTGCAGGCACATGCCTTACCGAAAATCATGCGGAGGCGTCCCTGATAGGATATACTGCCCTCCGGCGCAGGAAAATTTCAGCCTGCTGTCGGCTGTGCGTACAGTCGTCCTCGTAGTAGCACGTCTAGCGCCGGGATCCCGCTAATTTTCTCTTCATCGTAGGAATGACTGGGCGGTGCCTCTCCTTCTTTATCCCTATCATAATATTATGACCCCCTCCTCCTCCGGACCAGAGTAGGTTCCATCGGTACCATCGCCACTCACCACTCCAACCCCTCTCCCCTCTTCTACAGACAGGTTGAGCAACATGAATTCCTTCCAATCCCGGCCATCAAACCCCTCCCAAAACATCAACTGCAGTAATGCGAGCGGCAGCTGTAACAACATCTGGAACAATTGCGACATATCGGAAACGGACGAGAGGCGCCATATTCTGGAATGGCTGTCTCCATTAGCTCCTCGGCAAAGGCATCGGGACGTTAGAAGATCGCAAGTGGAGGGAGTAAATGATGGCCTGTTGGAAACAGACGAGTTTGTAAATTGGAATACTGGTGAGGACGGGGTGTCTAGCCCTGTCTTGTTTGGCTATGGGGACCCTGGGGCTGGGAAGACGCACGTCAGGTATGAGAGAGCATTCCCCTTTGGCAAGCGGAGGATGCCGTCGCCTGTCTGTACTGTGACTTCCAAGCGCGCAAAGAGCAGTACACCGTTTGCATGTTAGGTGCTATACTCAAGCAAGTCGTAGGGGGCCTGGAACATATTCCAGAGGAAATTGAGGCGGCATTTAAAAGGTCAAAAAGATTGCTCGATGGTCGCGAGCTGGAATTAAGTGAAATCCTCAAGCTACTAATATCGTCTCTCCAGACGTTTAAAAGGCGTTATATTTGTGTTGACCCATTGGACGAGTTCCCAAGAGAGCACCGACAAGAACTATTGAAATCATTAGCGCAGATCATTCGTCAGTCGCCCTACACTCGGCGATTCCTGACCGGTCGGCCACACATTTGGGATGAGATAGAGAGGTATTTTACTGGAGACGTGAAGGTCCAAATAAAACCAACTGAAGAAGATCTCAAAAAATACCTCACCACAAAGTTGAGCAATGATGCAGGCGATGGACAAGGATTTAAGAGAGGAAATCCTTGGCACTGTTCCAAAAAAGATTGCGGGAATGTATGAGACAGATATCCTAAAATTATGTAGCTTGTGCAAGGGTCATTAACTAGCATTTTTCTACATTTCTGGTGGTTTCATTAAGCGTGAATTCAATCTTAGCCCAGTCAACCATCTTCCGGAGGAGGAAAACCCTTAGACTGATGACCAATGGCACGGGAGTGGGTGGAGCATATAATGAAACCCTAGGGCGGATTGGAGCACAGGAGGGAGATAGGGGGAAACTCGGGATCGACGCGCTGATGTGGATCTCACAATCCGAGCGGCCATTGCGCGCGGAGGAGTTACGTCATGCCCTAGCAATCGAAAATGATTCAACGGAGCTTGAGCCCCAGAATGTGCCGGCAATAGAGACGCTACTAAGGGCCTGTTCGGTAACGACCGTTCCGTTCCGTTCGTACATACAAAATGGCCGTTCGCGAACGGAACCATATGGCAATTTGTATGGGCGAACGGAACGGAATGGTTGTTGCCGAACAGGCCCTAAGTTGCTGCCTAGGACTGGTCACCATGGATGAGGACTCAAGAGTTCGGTTGATACATTTGACTCTCCAAGAGCATCTCTACCGGCACCGAGATCTTTTTGGAAGCGCTCACTCGAAAATGGCGGAAACTTGTCTCACATACCTCAACTTTCAAAACACCAAGGACCCACCGCCCCACCCCGGGGTACCTCCAGAGACAACACCATTTCTCGAATATGCCTCTTGCTATTGGGGAACACATGCCAGAAAGGAGCTATCAGAAAATACAAAATTACTTGTGGTCCAACTCCTTGACCGGTATGATCACCATGCATGCGCAAAGCTACTGCTAGTCAACCGAGAGAATAGTCTGTTTTATCGCCATTCTGGGAATCCGCTCTCTACGAGCATGTTTACAGGCTTGCACGCTACCGCGTGGTTTGGGATTGCGGAAATTGCTATCGCTCTACTTAAACTACGGAGCTGGGACGTGAACGGAAAGGATGCCTTCTGCCTTACACCACTTTTGTGGGCCGTGGCCAAGAAGAATGAAGAGGTCTGCAAACTCCTCCTAGGAACAGGAGATGCAGATCCAAACATTTCTGACAGTAGAGGCCGAACACCGCTCTTTAGGGCATGTGGAAAAGGGTATGAGGGTATAGTGGGGCTGCTCCTCGAACGGAAGGAAGTCAATCTCGATTTATTTAATAACGATGGCAGAACACCGCTCTCAGGTGCGGCTCGGTATGGGCATGAAGGTATTGTGGCGCTGCTCCTCAAACGCAAGGAAGTCAATCCCGACTCATCCGATAAAAGCTGTCAAACTCCACTGTGGGGAGCGGCTTGATACGGGCACGAGGGCGTTGTGAGGTTACTTCTCCAACGCAAGGAAGTCAATCCTGACGCATGCGATAAAAGCGGCCAAACGCCACTGTGGGGGGCGGCTCGATATAGCCACGAGGGTATTGTGAAGCTACTACTCCAACGCGAGGAAGTCGATCCCGACTCATCTAATAAAAGCGGTCAAACGCCTCTGTGGTGGGCGGCTCGATATGGGCACGAGGGTATTGTAAGGTTACTTCTCCAACGCAAGGAGGTAAAGCCTGACTCATCTGATAAAAGCGGCCAAACATCATTGTGGTGGGCGGCCCGGTATGGACACGAGAGTATCGTGAAGTTACTTCTCCAACGCAAGGAAGTCAATCCCAACTCATGTTATAAAAGCGGCCAAACGCCACTATCGGGGGCGGCTGAGAATGGACATGAGGGTATTGTGAAGCTACTTCTCCAACGCAAGGATGTCAATCCCGACTCCATCGATAGCAGGGGCCGAACACCGCTCGTGTCCACTGCTATCATCGGGCGCGAGTACATAGCGAAGCTCCTCCTTGAACGAAGCGACGTAAACCCCAACCATGTAGACAATGACGGCCAAACACCACTTATGTGGGCGACCAAGAAGTGGCACTTGGGTGTCAAGAAGATTCTACTCGAACGACTCAGTGTCAACCCTAACATCTCTAACGAGAGAACCCACTCCCTAGTCTCCAGTTTGCCGGCCGGTGCCGCCACGCCAGGAACCACCCCCAGCCCGACCGATACACAATCCGGGAAGCGGCGCCAATCACAGACCCTGGATGTTAACCCTGACAAATCTCAAGGAAAAAAGGCCTCGTTATTCCGATGAATTCTATACACGGTATCGTTGAAGGCCACAGGCTTCTCTTTGTTTCTCTTCTCGTTTTCTTTGACCAATCCCTCATCAGTTTGAGCCGCACTGTTCTGGTACTATACTTATCTTTGTTGTGGTTTCTTTGATTTACACCCCGGTTGTTTTCTAGATAGTCCGTAGTCTCATGTGCCCATTTGTCGCATCATGTTTTTTATTTTCTCCGTCTCCTCTTTTCCTCTTTTCCTTTTTTCTTTTCTGGTCTCCTTTTTTCTACATCTATTGTGTTTCCCGGGTGGGGGCGTTGGTGGTGGTATAGGATAGAGCTAGATATGATAACATTAGACAGCCAAAGAAACCACCACTAAGAACTTTAATTCTTCCGTACTCGCAAAACTCAACCGCCATCGTGACACGTAGCAAATCTACTCCTGGCACGGCGCTCGCCTTTCGCCGGTTATTCTCATCATCCTCCCTCGCAATTCCGCTCTTCCGCCACCCTAATACCCAAACCGTCGCAATTCCATGCCGCCGGGGAAGCCCTGAGAATAAGATTCTCGAGCACTGAAAGTTAGAAACAGAGAAGAGTGACTGGTGATGGGCCCATCTTGTATGGCTATTGCATACTTGTGAGACCGGGTTAATTTTACACCCGGTGTACACCGGAAGCGCCGCCCAACGTGACGGAAGTATGCTCGCCTGGGAGCATTCGGGAGTCTCGGATCTCGTATCACAGCACTGCACGGTACCGTATATCGCATCCCCCACGGGTAGCAGTCAGCAGGATGGTCTCCGGCTACATAAGACAAAACACTTCCAACTACCAATCTGCAACTCTGAATCTCTTTCAATATTACTTTGCTTTTGCTTTCTCATATTCCGCGTCTTACTTCCAGCGATCGATCCCCGGCAACGGGGAGTGCTTTTTGGTCGTATTTGAGTAATACCCTACGTTACTGTGCAGCATATGAAACTAATACAGTACCGTAAACCACTGTTGCATAATAAGGTATAATATGATACACTATGGGGACCTCTACCTGGCGCTGTAAAATTTGGGGGGGGGTGATGATGTCTTTCCAAACAGAGGCCCGTTTTCCTGGAAGTGCAGATGGCCTAATTTTCCGAATTTCATGAGGGTTCTAGGTCTTTAACTTTTGCAGATTACAGAACGCCTTCATGAAACTCGATGATGGGGAAACTTTGGCAAGATATGGGGAGGATTGTGTGAGGGAGGGGGGCGCTGCTAGTGAACACCTGGGATTATTTCCTGATATCCTTTTCTGCCATGGCAGGGGCTAATTGTGCATTTGGAAACCCAATGTGGGGTTTTGTTTCCTCCTCCAATACTATATGCGCCAGCCCTCCCTCTTCCGTTGGATTGCCTATCGGTCATGTGATAAGGGTACGCAATTATTGGGCATGCGGCGGTGAAGTGCGCAGTGGTTAGGCTCACGCTAGTGAATGTTTTCACATCCTACTACTGCGGGGATATGACACTAGGGCATTAGTATTGGCTTTGTCGTATTTTGTCGATATTGGGCTTCCATTCGGGTATGTTTTGTTGCCGGGGTTCTTTGTTGGTTGCCATAATACAATCTGTATGGCATATAGTATCGGTTTGATTGCTCGGGACGGCCCAACTGGCCCCTCTAATCCTGCAAAGGGGGGGGGGGGGGGTTGGGTCCTTCCCCGTATTGCCTCGGCTGGGCCAAGTGAAAGCCCGTGAGCTGCTACTAGAATACACACAACAGCTATCCCCGCTCTCCTAGTTCTCCAGGAGGGAGTGGCGACTAGGGCTTGATCTTCGACTATGATAGTCTAGATGTGAAAAAGACCGTCCTTATTCACACCCTTGGGGTTTTCACATGTCTTCAGAATTTGAACCGGTTTCATCGGAAAACCCGAGGGGTTCGAGTATGGGGAAGTAGGTTTGATGTCAAGAATGAGCTGTTTCATTCCCAATATTTCCACTTCCTGATCCCTCTTAAAGCTATACGGTAAAAACCCTTGAAATTCGCTACCTCAGTACACCCGCTGACTCCGTAACTCAGGGATAAATATTCCAAAGAAGGGTTAGTGCCTTCCGAACACGGTAAGCCTGCGTGCATCGGCTCTATTGGGTCTAATCAACAGGATTTCGGAACTCCATTTACTTTCAAAACTAATATAATCGTGGGGAGATGTCCCAGTTTACAGAGATATCCGAGCTCGATAACCGTGCATGTGAGCTTATTCAACCCGGGTTAGGAGTTTAAAATACCAAAATTTGAAAATTATTGTCTTCCCTGTCCACCCAAATGTCCTCGTACTCGAGTATATACCACTGCATGTGGACACTGCTCATAAGCTTCGTTTACAGTACCGGTATCGGTACCATACTCGAGTACTGTACGACACGGGCACACCCTTCGAGAATCCCTGTTCGCGTGTTTCCTTGGCTCCGATACTAGAGTACTGTACCAGTACTCGAGTACAGTACGTACTAGTGAACTACCTTTAAAATGCGGAATAGACTCGTAGAGTACTCGTACAGTACGAGTGGCGGACCCAAAACTTGGATACCCGCCCGTGCCTGCTCCGCGAGCACTTACCCACTTCATATCCTGCCCTCTAGCGCTACGGTCGCTGGATTGGAGTCGTGTTCATACTCGCTCCGTCACTGATAAGGGCGTTTACTGTATGACAGAGTATTCTTAATTTTAGAAGAAATACCAATCCTATACCTCGGGTGCTATCCTCCTTTAGCACCGTGGTACTGACCTAAAGACAAAAATGCCCTCGCGGCAAGTAGCTAGTCGTAAAGAAATTGGCCAATACAACCTTGCCGCAAACGGTAGTGCTCGAGCAACTTACCCCTCTCAAGTGTTTCCGCGAGGAAAAGTAGCAGTAGTAGTGGAATTGACGAGGTAGTTTCCGGGGATTGGAGAAACCTGGGAACGTTATCACACTCATCCGAAAGATTTACGGGTACGGTACGGGCATCAAAGGTTGATGGGAAAGAGACAAGATGAGTGAGACTGGTGCCCAAGCCACATAGGCCACGCGGGGAGGGGGATACTGTGGTAGGTGCAGGGTGGAGCAGCGTGGCACGAGTGCCGTAGCCGAGGTTTCGCCTTGGCTTTTCCAGCCGCGAGAAATTGAGCCTAGACTTGCCATTCGCATAGCTACGCCAACAAAGCTATCCAGTATGAGAAAAGGCCTCGCTTACCGGTATGCACGTGCCTTAAACACTCAAGACCTGGACAATTTGAATTTTCCCATTTTTGCGGCGGAGGAGAGTGAAAGAAAGTGAAAAAAAAACAAAGAAATGTTGGAAATCGCATAGCGAGCATTACTGCTCGCCATACTCTCTCCTTCACCCCTATCCCATTTCCTATCCCCTCTCCCCCTTCCCCATTTTCTACCCCCCCCCCATTCCCCCCCCTTTCCTTCCTGCATGGTTTGCTTGTTTGATTGTTTGTTAGTTTCTCGGGCGAGCGCTGGAAAGCGCTAGGGATAGCGCACGGCGGAGCGCAAGAGAATGGCGGCAGAGCGCAGGAGCTCAGGAGCGCAGAGACAATGGGGGCGAAGTGCTGGGATAGCGCATGGGAGATATCGCACGATGGCAAGAGTGTGCGGCAGGGCAGGAAAGAGTGCGGTGGAAGACCGCAGGAAGAGCGCTGGGAGAGCGCGCGGTGGAGGACCGCAGGAAGAGCGCCAGAAGAGCGTGCGGCAGAGGACCAAAGAAAGAAGCGCGGGAGAATGCGGGAGAGCGCGGAAGAATACGGGAGAGCACCGGTGGAGCAACGGAGCCCAAGAACGCGGGATAGCACGCCGGAGGAGCGCAGGAAAGGCGGCGGTAGAGTGCGGTGGATGGCCGCACGGTGGAAGCACAAGTTTGTCCTTTCTTTCTTTGTTAGCTTTTCTTTTCTTGTTTGCTCGGAGGATACGGGGACTTACCTGGGGGGGGGTGCGAGTTTGTCTTTCCTTTGTTAGTTTGTGTGTTTGTCTGTCAGAGGGAGGACTTACCTGGGGGGTGAGGGGAGACTGTGGTTTATCGGGCATCGCCCGTGGTTGATATAATCTTCTATGTTCGCCGTTAGTTAGAAGTGCATGCGATAGTTAGAGAGTGTGAAAGAGTGAAAGTGAAAAGTTTTTTTTGCCTTAGGCGATCCCTTTTTTGCGTGTTTAAGCTTGGCGTTTCGTTTCATAGCCCGTCACTCGGCAGGCTTCCGATTGGTCCATTGCCACGATCCCTGTTCGTTCGCCGTTGCCATTGCGACCACCGGTTCCACCTCTCGTTCAAAAAGAAATTGGTAACGCCTCAGGCCTAGAGTCCATTATACTTGGATCGAGCAGCGGTAGATCAGTTGCCCTTATCATACATGTACAGCAGAAACGGGGGTTCGAAGATCTCTGCTCAGGTCTGGATCTATTGAGGGGAGCTTTTTCGGTAATTGTCACATTCTGGTGACGAATTTCTCTTGGGAAAAAGTGCATGCGCAGGTGGTGTTTGGACAGATCACAGCCCGTCTGCCAGCGTCGCAAACACCCCACGAATCGCTAAGATACATAACTTCTTCCCTTGGTTGTCGTGGCAAGGGGTGCTTGGCCGTTGCCGCGGGAGGAGTGGCCCTATCCCGGGCAGAAGTCGTGGTATGAGAGTGCGAGGCAGATATGAAACTCAGCCGCATTGATTTTCTTTCACCTGTTTTTCACCCCGCAGTACCGTATTCTCTCCAGGACAGGTGAAAAGACACTGTTTAATAGGCTAGCTACCCGATCGGGCGCAGGTACGAACCGGGGGGGAAGGGTTTCCCGGAAATAGTCCTCGGTATCGGAAGGTCTCTTGAGCTGGCTTGATAAGCGAAGACCTGCGGGAATTTACCTGCTAGGAGTTGTCCGGAGACGGGTGGTGTAGGACAGTGGGGCGCCAGCACATGGATGGAGTGCTTCCAGAAACCGATTGGTATTGGTACTCGAGTAAAGGTGCGTTCCTGTTTCGTGCGCTAACTGCACGATCCAGCACAGCCCCGTTTGTAAAGTTCTCGCAGAAGGAAAATCACTGCACCGTACTGTACTGTACGGTAACGTGGCAGTGTTTGGCGGCAAGGAAGGCGCTCGAGTACCGTACTGTACAGGTGGTACTGGTTCAGGAGGGCCCCGTTGTCCCCGGCCTGGGTCTCCAGGATTTTTCATTAACCCGGGAGTGTTTTGAGGATTGTGAATTTTTTTACACCAACTAATGCGCTGTCCCAGATAACTCACCGTCCCAGGCAGATTCTTAGGGGTTTGACCATCCAGGGCAGCGCGGTGCGACTGTACTGTAGTACGGGGTACTGTATTACCTAGTATCCGCGGTCAGAACTATGGGGCAGCATACTTCCCCATAGGCTTGAGAAAATAGCAGTAAAATTCACTTGTATTTTTCATCCTATGATACTCGAGTAGAGTTCTGGGGAGGCACTAGCGATGGAGGTGTCATTGTTAAGTATAAGATCTAGGCATAGCCTGAGTGGCAATAATCTGTATCGGTACTGTACTCGAGTACCGTACTTTGATTGCCGCCAAGAGTGAGCTATAGTAACCCTTTCCGCATCCGCGAGAGCTTGGCGGACGGGCTCAAACAAACTGCACTCCTACAGCCCCCAGACTAGGATACTGCGCACACTCGAGTCAAGTGCTTGTAAGCCACAATATTGCGCCTCCCATGCTTTTTTGTTTTTTTCTTAAAAAAAAAAGACGATTGGGGAGGAAACGACCGTACGAGTACCGTACGGTATTTACCCCACCTCCTATCTTGCGCAGAATACCACTGGCATGTAAGAGGCGTGCTTGTTACGATTTGTTACCCTCCCAGTAGCTCCCAGTAAAATCTCAGCCTGCTGTCAGCCTTGTGCGCCCGGCGCTAATTTCCCACTGCTCTTCCAAGGCCCAAATACCCCTGGGCTTTCTTTTGAAATAATTGAGCGGCGCCCATTCTACCACAAGCTGCCCTCCCTCCCCTAACCAAAAATATACCATGACCAAAACCGTTACCTCCTCCCTCTCCTCCTCTCGACCCGGTGAGCAACATGAGTTCGCTTGGGTCCCGTAACACCAACTGTGGTAATGTTAGAAACAGCTATAACAACACCTGGAACAATTGCGACATATCGGTAACGGAGGAGAGGCGTCAGATTCTGGAATGGCTGTCTCCGTTGGCCCCTCGGCAAAGGCATCGAGATGTTAGAAGATCCCAGGTAGAGGGGGTAAACGAAGGGCTTTTGCAAACAGAAGAGTTTAAAACATGGAACACTAGTGAGGACGGGGTGGCTAGCCCTGTCTTGTTCGGCTATGGGGATCCTGGGGCTGGGAAGACTCACCTTAGGTATATCTCACAGAATTTTCTTGGGAATGTTGGGGGGCTAAGTGATGGTACGTTGTGCAGCTCACTAGTTATCGAAACATTATGCAATCAAAGCTACGGAAAACCGGTCGCTGTGGCATGTCTGTACTGCGATTTCCAAGCGCGAAAAGAGCAGTCCACGGGCTACATGCTAGGTGCTGTTCTCAAGCAAGTGGTGGGCGGCCTCGAACGCATTCCGGAGGAGATTGAAGAGGCTTATAAACGGTCGCAAAAAGTGCTTGACGGTCGCGAGCTGGAATTAAACGAAACCCTCAAGCTCCTGACATCCACTCTCCGGACCCTACAACGAACCTATATTTGCATTGATGCGTTGGATGAGTTTCCGAGAGAGCACCGAGTGGAGTTATTGAGGGCGTTGGCACAGATCATTCGCGAGTTGCCCTGCACTCGGCTATTCCTCACGGGTCGGTCACATGTCGGGGATGAGATAGACAGGTATTTTAACGGAAGCATGAAGGTCCAAATAAGACCAACGGAGGAGGATATCAAGAAATATCTCATCACGAAGCTGAGCAATGATGATGAACCTAATGCTATGGACCAGGATTTAAGAGAGGAAATCCTCGAAACTGTTCCAAAAAGGATTGCAGGAATGTATGTGTCAGATATTCTTATATTCTATACATCCGTGCTCTGGTCACTAACTAAAGCTTTTCTAGATTTCTGCTGGCCTCGCTAAGCGTGAACACAATCATAGCCCAGTCGACCATTTCACGGAGAAGAAGAACGCTCAGACAGATGACTAGTGGCCGGGGAATGGGTGACGCCTATGCCGCAACTCTGAATCGGATTAGGGCGCAAGGCGGAGACAAGGGGAAACTCGGGATCGAAGTACTGATGTGGGTCTCACAGTCCGAGCGGCCATTGCGCGCGGAGGAGTTATGTCACGCGCTAGGAATTGAAAAGGGTTCGACGGAGCTCGACCCACAGAATGTGCCAGCAATAGGGACTCTGTTAAGCTGCTGCCTGGGATTAGTCATAGTAGACGAGGGAGGGTCTAGAGTTCGGTTGATACATTTAACCCTACGAGACTATCTGGGCACAGATCCTTGTCTTTTTAATAGTCCGCATGCGAAAATTGCCGAGGTTTGTCTCACATACCTCAGCTTTCAAAACATTAAGGATCTACCATCCAACCTGTGGAGCATCTGTGACAAAAGACCCTTTCTCGAATATGCTGCTTGTTACTGGGGAACACATGCTCAGAGGGAATTATCAGAACATGCGAAAGCACTTGCCGTGCAACTCCGTGACCGGTACGATCGCTATATATACGGGCATGTGCTTATAAGGTACCGAGAGATCCGCCAATTCTACCGTCATTCTGTGTACGAGACCTATACCACCGGGTTTACAGGGTTGCACGCTATCGCATGGTTTGGGATTGCGGAGATAGCGGGCACTCTGATTAAGCAGAAGGGTTGGGAAATCAACGGAAAGGATGGCCTGGGGGTTACACCACTATTATGGGCGGTGGCCAAGAACAACGAAGAGGTCTGCAAACTGCTGCTGGAAGTATGGAACGCAGATCCAAATATTGGGGACAATTGGAGGAAAACACCGCTGTCTAGGGCAGCTTGGTATGGGCACGAGGG
>LN890951.1:847104-891027 GCA_900010015.1 Tuber aestivum
GACCACCGGCGAAACCCCACTGTGGTGTGCCGCTGGGCATGGGCACGAGGGTATCGTGAAGATACTCCTCGGACGCCGGGAAGTTAATCCCGACACACCCGCCGGTTCATCCTACCAAACGCCACTGTCAGTGGCGGCTCAGGGGGGGGCACGAGAATGTAGTAAAGCTACTCCTCGAGCGCAAGGAAGTCAACCCCAACCTACCTGGTCGCTGCGGCGAAACGCCAATATCATTTGCGGCTCGGGCCGGACACGAGAGTATAGTGAGGTTACTCCTCGAACGCAAGGAAGTCAATCTCTGCTCATATTATAACTCCGGTGTAACCCCGCTATCGCAGGCGGCTGGAAATGGGCACGAGGGTTTGGTGAAGCTGCTCCTTCAACAGAAGGAAGTCAATCCCAACTTATCTAACTTCTATGGCGAAACGCCGCTGTCGGTAGCAGCGGCCGGGGGGTATGAGGGCATCGTGAAGCTGCTCCTCGAACACAAGGAAGTCAGTCCCGACTCACATGATCGCTGCGGCCGAACACCACTATGGCTGGCAGCTAGGAATGGCCACGAGGATGTGTTGAAGCTACTTCTCGAACACGGAGGAACCAAACCCGACTCCCCCGACAATGACGGCCAAACACCACTCTTGCTAGCGGCTGGGAATGGGCACGCGGGGATAGTGAAGCTACTTCTTGAACGCAGAGAAGTTAACCCGTACTCATCTGATAACGACGGTCAATCACCACTGTGGCGGGCGGCTGGGAAAGGGTGTGTGTGTGCTGTGAGGCTGCTGCTCGAGCGCGACAAAGTCCACCCCGACTCATCTGACAACAAAGGCCGAACACCGCTGTCGTGGGCGGCTCATTGGGGGCGCCTAGGTGTTGTGAAGCTACTCCTCGAACGAAAGGAGGTCGACCCTGACTCATCTGATAATGACGGCCGAACACCGCTGTTCTGGGCGGTTAGGAGTGGGAATGAGGCTATAGTGAAGCTACTCCTCCAACGCAAGGAAGTTAATCCCCAATCATCCGATAACAACGGTGAAACACCATCGTCGCAGGCGGCTCGGAGATACAACGAGGTTATTACAAAGCTACTCCGAAACCGAATCGCTCCCGGCTATGGGGGTGCAGGTATTGACGACCAAACACTCCCCTCGCTATCGTCCGGGGAGAGGCACCGGGCTATAGTAAAGATGCCCCCAGAACCGCAGAATATCAATCCGACAACCCCAGAGGCCTACAATGAGAAAACACAGCCCCCGGTTACCAGTTTGTTAGGCAACGCTCCCGCTCGAGGAATCACCCCCGGCTCTTTCAATGGCGACAACACGAAAAGGAAATTATATACTCTCGAAGGTGACTCCCTTGGTGCCTCTAACGTGCCTCAAACAAAAAGGCCACGATTTTCCGGCAGGCCCTAGAAATCCTAGCAATCACTCCCAACCCCCGAGCTAGCTCTGCAGAGCTCCTTAATTCTTGTATTTTATTGTTTGGATTGCTTTCACTTACTTCCCGGCCTTTTCCTTACATATTCTGTTGTTTCGCATGTGTCCGTCTCTCGCGTTGTGCCTTTTCCTATCCCCCCCCTTTTTCTTCCCCTCTCTGCTCTATGTGTATTGTGTCGTCCGAGCAATGGCGTTTCTGGTTGGATAGATAGAGAAGGCTACGATGGGGTTGGACTACCAAAGTAGTAACTACGGTAGATAAGCCAATAAAATATAATCTCCCACGTCCTTGAAGACTCAAGCCCGCTCATGGCTCATAGGAGATCTGCTCACAGCGCACTGCCTGCCTAACCCTACCCCATTTAATCTCATATCATTCCGCCTATGGTTTCCTCTCTTTCCCGCGTTATTCCCTACCTCTTCTCATACCGTTACGTGAATCTCCCGCTCTTCGCACCCGAAATGTAGCAATACCGATTCCCTTGGGGGATCTCTCCTAGGGGTGCCCGGGGAATGAAAACTCACGGATAGGGTGGGCGATCGCTCATAGGCTTTATTTTAGAATCGCTCAATGCCATTGAGGCCCGGCTTAGTTAACGCGACAGTGTGTGCTGCAGGAACACTTGCAATGTGACGAAAGAGCTTTCGGCCCGGAACCTCCCGAAGCATCGGAACCCATATATTGCAGTACATAGCGCATGATATAGGCATAGGTATAATAACACTCTACTACCCATCTATAACTCTATATTTCCTCTTATATTCTCTATCTTTACCCTAGATTCTCTCTCCTACTTGAAATCTAACAATGCCTGGTACTTCTCGACAGTGTTCTAACCATACCTTACTATACCATGACATAAGCCACTTATACCACACCACAAATCGCTAGTGTGAAATCCAATACCAAAAAAGGGTATTGCAGGCAATGGGATTTGGTGCCGGGCGGTGACGTTGCCACCATAGGAGACTTTGCCCCAGAAAATTCTGGTACACCAAATTTCCTCATAACAATCTGACTTTGTGTCGTCAATCTCCCGACATTGCGGGGTGAGTAGACACCAAGAGGCGAATGGCTTGAGCAGCAAGTGAAGGGGATTTGGGGCGGGGGGTGTCGAAGCGCAGATCTTTCCTGTCGTTATCCACCACCGAGTAATAATTCATGTTTTCTTTTTCCCTCCTTCTTCGCTTGTCTCTCCGCTATCATACCAATTAATCCCTCTCGGCATAGTCCAAGGGATACCAAAATCAGCCGCTGATGGTGGAAAATTCCCCCTTTCTCATAGGACCTTATACCCAACCTTTAGCTTCCTCCGGTTTGCCTGTTTTTTGCGTTTCCTCAGTCTTTCGAGATATAGAAGGTATTGCTTTTGCATTTATTTCAATTCACCAAGTTGGAAAAATAGTACGCTTTTACACTCACATTCCGGTTGTGACTATAATACCATCCCTTGAAACAAAAAAACAAGAGGAGGCCTCTAGTGTAGAAGAGCCGGTATTCTTATGTGCAATATGAGGGGGGTTAATTCCCAGATCTGAAACCAGAAGTGGGTTTTCTCTTCCTTCTCCGTAAAAAAGGGTTCCGCTAGCCAGTTCCCCCCCCCCCTACTTCTTTCCTCACCATTGCGATTCAAGGCATTTTTTAATACTACCCCAGAAAATTGCGCGCAGTGGCTCTACGGTAAGATACCATACTATTCGGTAGTTAACTTACACAAAGTGCATCACCCTTTTTCGACCTACCGCTGAAACCCCATCTTAGACCGAGTGACATCCTGTGACCAAACGCTCACAGGGTTCATCTTATACCGCTTCCGGCAAAATACATCGTGGCGCGGCTCTCGGAATTGGGGAATTCGTCGTATCATATCTCTTTCTCTTCCCTTATTACTTCCGTTGTGGGGAGGTGAATTCCAATTTCTCACCTCAATCCACCAATCCTCCCCGGGCCAACCACGGAACAACCCGAGTGTCGCAGGTGGAGCAATCCAGGCACGAAATGGAAAAGGGCATGGAGCCAAAAATCGGGATATCCCGACCCGAAGCGAAATCAAGAAAAGACAACCTCTTATAAATAGCTCCACTCGATCCATGTGATGGATAAATTCTGTTACCCTGGAACGAGTCAAGTCAGGTCAGATGATACGACGCCCCAGCAAAAAGATCCACGTACCGCTAGGCACCAATCACCGTGAAGCAGAACGGGGGGGCTAAGTTCCGACTGCTCATTCAGGTTCGGTAATCCACTTCCAAGCATCTTGTAAGAATCTCCATCAGGCTTCCTACAAATAGCAGCGAGGGATGTCTGTATGCCGTTGACATCTAGAAGAAAGTTCTCAACGGCGTCAAAGAGATCCACTTAACCCACCTACAAAGTCAAGCCAGTCACTCCCACCGCCATACATGCCCATGTACTCACTCCTTTTCCATTTACCCAATTTACAACAAAAGTGTAGGCCAATCGAGTGATATCCCGTGAACTGCCCCAAAGGGCTGATCTGCGCTGCGCAAGCTTCTGTTACTTTTGCCAAAAGTATAATCAGGTTTGTAGGGGAATGGCCCTATTGTTAAGCGGCTTCTCAAACGCAGGGAAGTTAACCCCGAATTGCGGAATACCATCGGCTGAACCTTACTATCTTTGGCAGCCGAGAGCGGGTACGAGGATATAGTGATCCCACTCCTAGAACGTGAGGACGTCAATCCCGACTCGTCTTATATCAACCGCAATACACTACTGCTGTTGGCGGCAAAGAACGGGCACGGGGGTATAATAAAGCTGCTTCTCGAGTGCAAAAAGGTGGTCAATCCGGACACGTCCGCCCGTTTCTGCCGAACACCACTCTTCCTATCGGCAGGGAGTGGGCGAGTGGGCACTTTGGTATATTAAAGATGCTCCTTAACTAAAAAGGCGCCAATCCCGGCTCGTCTGATGGGAGCCGAAATACACCATAGTCGTAGGCAGTAGAGCACGGACTTACTGTTGAAGGTTCTGGATAGATGGGGCTGGATTGGGATTGATTGTGGAAGGTTCGGTAGTGTGGCAGCAAGTTTAGATGTTTCATGGAATAGTGTGGAGGTTCAGAGATTGATAGGAGAGTTTCGTTAGACATGTCTTTCCTTTGTTATCATGGAAGCATATGGCTGGAAGCATATGGAGGAAAGAGCAGTTTGCATGGGGAGATAGTGGAAGGTGTGGTGATCGATGGAAGGATTAGGATTCATTGTTTATGTTTTACTTATACCGCTGTTTTTACTGTTAGTTTATTGTAGTGCGAACGAAGTTGTGTTTTTACCTTACCTCTCATTCTTATTCCTCTACCACCACAGTTCTCCACATATTCTTTTAGTTATTTCCGCTGCGTGTCAGGCCATCCGTTACTATCCACATTAACACTTACGGGTACAGTGAAGCTGCTCCTGGTACGTGAGGACGTAAATATCTACTCACCTAACATCGGGGAAGGGCAAACCCCGAGTCGGCTCAAAAGCATAGCGAAATCGCTCCCGGGCCATCCTAATGCGAAACCCCAGAGCCCCGTGACGAGAAGGCCAGCTTCCAACCTGCCACTTTGTCGGACTTTATACCTATCATACGCAAGGATCCTTCCCTTGCTTATTCAATCGCGACAACCCCCAGCCGCAACCACGGATTCCCGAACATGACTCTAGAAGCCCCTTGAAAATATACCAGAAGTATTAGGACATTACGGAGTATGCTGTGGACATCAACCGCAATTATTACCGACTAGCCTTTGCTTCTCTCTTAATTTTTCTCTGTCTAATCTCCCTATAATTCCTCGAGAGCTGCCTAATTCTAAGATTTTTCGTATTCTTGTTCGGGTTACTCTAATTTACACCCGGGGTTTTTTTTCCCCTCCTATATTCCGGAGCCCTTACGTCTCTGCCTATCACGCTATCTTGCTCTCTCTCGTTTTTATTATCTTACCCATTTTTGCGCCTGCATCGTTGCCCAAGCAGTGTCGGTGATTATGGGATAGGTAGGGTAGGATAGGATAGGATATGATGGGCAAATCGATAAAATACAATTTTTCTTAGCCTGTAAGACTTGACAGCACACATGAAACATGCCACATAGAACGCGTATTCCTAGCTGGGCATCCACCCCTTCCAGATCCCACCTCATCCCATTCCCTTTTTGCAGTTTCTCCTCTCCCTTCTCACGTATCTTGTAGTGAATCACACTCTCTCTACTCAAAAGGTAGCAACACCTGTGCAACCGCAAGACCCATGGAATGAAAAAGCATAGAAAATCAAAAACCTGCGGCCAGAAGTAATAACCGCTGATAGTCTTTCCTTGTAGGGTGGCCCGACGGAGTAAATAGGTACTTGTGCTTACACGAGGAGGATATCAGGAATATTGCTTCTACGCGAAAGAAGCTCGGCTCGGGTCATCCGCAAGCATCAGAGCACATATTGCGGTCCACCGGCACCCCTTGTAGGTATAAGTACGGCAGCCTGTGACGCATATAGCAATACAACAACATTGACAAACGACGCTCTCCACCGCCAATATACACTTCCCATATCTTCCCATATCACTCAGTTTTTACCCTATATTTGATCTCGCACCTTGCACTCTCAATCCCTAAATGTATGGGGTACTGTGTTGTTCGGGCTGTGGATAATCGATACTTCCTGTGGGTTACGTCCCGTAAGGTGCAATACCGCAGAACGTGATTTCGCGCTATAAAATTTCATCCTGGGTAATGGCGTACTTTGCGATAGGAGCTCGCGTATCCCCATGTACTGATAAATTGATTTTCTCTGTCGCGCGGATTTTATGTCCTGCTGGCCGAGAAACGTTATAGGATAGTTAGACAAAGTCCCAAATATCGAGCTTTAGAGGCATGTATATTAGGGGATTGTGTGGGGAAGGGTGCTGCCCAGAAAGTGCCGAGTTGCATGCAAGGTACGGTACACTTACCGGTATTAGCAATGCGGGGCACACGGTATAATTAAGGACTAACAGTAGGTCCCCTTTTCCTCCTCTGCACCGCATGTGAAAACCCCCCCCCTCCCCCGGGGTTACGTCGCCATTGAGACCCAAAACAATGTTTTTTTTTTAATGCTGGCCTGGATATCAGCGTCTAGCGCGATAGTTTCACAGTCATACCCCCCCCCCCCCTAGTACTATGTTCCACATAATACCACCGCACGCTATGTGAACTCTGGTTCCCACCTTAAAGGCAGATAAGGTGACACTCGATGAATCAAAAAAAAAACTTAGGTGCTCGCATACCGCATCATACTTAAATTATGCACAGTAGCGAATCTTGCCTTAGCACAGCATTCAAACTGGCCATTTCCCCTATCCTTCTTCCCTTCCAGTGCGAGGGGAAGAAGCCCTCTGTTTTAGATCGCTGGATCGATCCCCCCAACCACCGAGTAAGCTAAGTAAGGCCCATATAGGGGGGTGCGCGAAGAAGCAAAATCACAAGCAACGACCTGTGATAGGTAGCTCGACTCGGCACTTGTTATGAATTGAACGCTATTACTAGGGAAGGGGGTTAAGTCTGGCGTGGTGATTGGGCATCTTGACCAATGATCTCTGCATTGTTGGTTAGAATCCAGGGAGAAGAAGGGTGCTAGGTTACGTTAGGGTAACCCACTTAGACCCTCGAGCCTTTGCCCTGTTCTCCTGGAGGGATACCACTACCGCTGTTTTCAGCACCTATCTGTGTGATACCGGCCCTTTTTTCTGCTGCCGAAACTCGAACGGGGCAGAACCGGTGCTCAAGCGTACTGCGGTTGAAACCCCAACCAAGGAGAGATCCGGGCCAATATCAATACCATAAAAATATAAATGATTAAGAGCCAGGCTGGGACGTTGGAGTTGCCTCTCCTACCGTAGTAAGGTCTATTGTCTCAATTGAGGGCTGAATGTGAGCCCATCCGCTATATTTCTCCCTCTGATCCGAAGGGGGAAATTCTGGAAGTCCCAGAGTCATTCTCAATTATCTCGGCTTTTAGGAGATCAGATGAGAAATCTACGCCCGTGGTTAGTTGGACCGATAAGGGAAAGGGTCGTGATGGGCCGAGGGACCTGGGGAATAGGGTTTTATTTTGGATCCATGGATTATACCAAACGTTCGAAAGGTTAACAACGAGTGATGTGACATGATTCCTGTTGGAGTGGAAAAGCTTGGGCCCTCTAACAGAAACTGTCCTGATTTGTACCCCCTGCATCATTGCCTGTCAGCCAGAGAGTGTACCTTTCGATTCTCTTAGGCCCATAGAACAGCTTTCTTTGTAACAGCGATAGCTCCCCTGTAATAGAGCACCGGGCTTCTGAGGGCTGACGGGCTACTGTGGATGACTCGGGTTGGATACCCCTGGATCTGGCCCGGCTCAAGAAAGATAGGTCAATGGATAGAGTGTATGATAGCAGCGCAGATAGCGTCAATCGTGGAGTCGCTCAGTGATTGATTTCGGGGGAGGTTATCAGCGAGGAGCAACCGCATATGACTACCATCAGTCTCTCCCGGCTTTTCCAAAGTTGAGTATCCGATAATGGGTCCACAGAAAACCTTCTTCCACTTAGTGTTTCAGAAATCCAGCTTTCTCTCAGCTTGGCCACTGCTAGTTCGATCCTTAGTGGGGGGCCAACCATAGTATAAACAGTTGACATAAAATCAGTTCTCGAGCTCTCCAGTCGACCCAATACACCATTTTGGAGCTTCCTCCTCTGATGCCCGTGGTGCTCACTTGAGTACGCCATCCATAATACCAGCCTAAACCTCACTTCCAGATATGAATATGGCGGTGGGGGTCCTCCCGACCATGGTTACAATAGAGCGCACGAACTGAACTTAAATCTTTCATTACCATCGAGGTAGACCCAGGTGGAAACCGAAGGTGAGGAAAGCCGCTCTAACAGATGTGGGCACGGGGTGGGCGGAGTTTCCTACCGGAGTACTAGTCGTGATTGGTATCCCGTAAGTCTTTAATCTAATGTTATAATTTACTTTACCGACTACTCGAGTATTGAAGCCTATGCTGGATGGATAACTGGCAGATATACGATGCCCACGAAAAAGCCCTAGCTTCTCTGCACCAAAAGCCCGGCAGCTCCCCCGGCACGGGTATTCTCTATTAATCAGGAGCAGTCATCGGAATCAGGATGCATGAAGCATGCCTTATACTCGATTCGAAAGTCCGGATTAACCCCAGCGACCAATGAGGGAGGTTATCGGAGAGATTATTACAGGTGGAGTTTATACGGGGTAAGGATGAAATTAAACTTCTCCCACCCATTCCCGAGTTGCCAACCAAGTGTCAATCCCCCTTACTCCCGTACTTTCCACGGGACAAAATAATAGGCTATGGTCAATCCAACTCGCATTAACTACCCAACACCTCGCTCAGCTCGTTCCGCATACCGACGAAAAGGGTTTCTTGTGCTAGCCCGGACTCTAGAGCGTTGGGTTGAGTCCTGTGGGGCTGAAACTTTGCCTGACTCGGGCCTGGTCGGCTCGGCTCATTTTCAATCCTGGTTAACGAATTACAAGGCTTGCTTGGAATAAATTCATATGATAGCTGTTGTCAAATTTGACTCGTAGAGAGCTTTGTAGGGCGACGAAAAATTCTATGTATGATACTATCATACTCTAGCGGGTGGCTCCAATGACTAAAGTACTAGTACGATCACGTGTCTGTAGGATGAATCTAAAATGAAAATGAAAATGAAAACTAAGAACAGAGAAAACAGCATCCTAAACGACCCACCCCGCAAGAGGGAAAAAGACACCATCTCCTTCACAACAGCCCTCCATGAACCTGCAACCACAGCCTCACCCCGCTAGGAAAAAACCAGGAAAGGGATGGGTGAAGAAATAGGAAAATGGAAAGGGGACTCTAAGACCAAGACTAAGACCGGACCCAACTAGCTAAAGAATAAATTGGTAGGTCAGCGTGATACCTCCCTTGTTTTCCAAACTCCTTTCATCCCTTCCCTCCGTTTCCGGAGCTATTCTCGTCAACTTTCTCCTGCTATGAGGGTCATATCCACAGATTGACGGCAAGTGTGAATGTATCCCTAAGCCCCACAGTATAAAATTGGAGATATATCTAATTTTTATCTCAAAAGCAGGTAAATGAGATTGGAGCAAACAAGAGCCAATCAGTGTAAGGTGTTAAAGTAGGACACTCAGTACGTGCCGGCGACCTTAGTAATGTGGAACAAGAGACTTTGGGGGTTGCGCTGGGCGTGGGATAAAGGGGGTAGAGCGATAGTAGGTTTTCAGAAGTTGGATGCACAGAGAGGGTCACAGATCCGGGTGTGTACATTCGACGGAAGTCCGCATGAGGTAATTCGAAATTTTGAAAATAGTGGTGGAAGTCTCCTGGGCCGCTAGTGGCAGAAGGATATATGGGATTGAGGAAATGGGTGGTTTGTTTGGGGAGCGTAATAGATTACGGTGGTTGGGCGGTAGGCTGCCTGGAATGAGGTGTGGTGGTCGTGTGAAACATGGGCAGGAGAAGGAGACAGTGAATATGGGATAGGAAAGGGCAACCTCGAGAATCAGTGGCGGCTTTAGGGATGGAATACTCGAGTGGTTGAACAATTGAAAGTGTCCTAGCTGGCTGTGCTGCTTGTATCATCCGCACAAGTCCCTACATTGGGAACGGCCCCGTATGTGAGGAGAAGCTGCACAATCGATTCATGACATAATGCTTCCGTTGCTTGTAGCGCATTGCCATACTCGCCACCCTGAGCATTCACTTCTGCCCCACGCTCGAGGAGAAGTCGTGCAATCGATTTATTTCTAATTGCTGCTACTACTTGTAGTGTATTGCTATATGGGCTACCCTGAGCATTCACCCCGGCCCCATGCTCGAGGAGAAGCCGTATAATCGATTCGTTTCCCCCCGCCACGGCGACTTGTAGTGCATTGCCAAACTCACAACCCTGAGCATTCACATCTGCCCCACGCTCTAGGAGAAGCCTTATAACCGATTCGTTTCCTTTTCCTGTAGCTGCTTGTAGTGCGCTGCCACAACGGCCACCCCGAGCATTTGCATCTGCCCCATGCTCAAGGAGAATTCTTACAACCGATTCGTTTTCATCTTCTACGGCTACGTACAGTGGATTGCCGTAACGGCTACCCGGAGCATTCACATCCGCCCCACACTCGAGCAGAAGCCGTACAACCGATTCCTTTCCGTTTCCTGCAGCCGCTCGTAGCGCATTGCCATAAAGGCCACCCTGAGCATTCACATCCGCCCCACAGTCGAGGAGAAGCCGCACAACCGATTCATCTTCCCTTGTCACGGCCGCTTGTACGTAGTGCATTGCCATACTTGCCACCCTGAGCATTCACGTTTACTGCATCCTCATCTCTGTTGACTAGTAATTTACAGGTCGTCACTAAATTTAACAAGGAGCAATAGTAGATTTCTGGTGGGTAAACCCTATATTCCTGGGGTTGGCGCTGCCGGAGACGGTCGGGGTCATATATATCGAGCCAGGCTTTGCCAAACTCGAGGACCTTTACTGCAGCCTCGGAGAGCGGAAGTGGGTGCCGTAGATTCAATTGATTTAAAGTACATGAACCAATAGCGAGCGCTGTGATAGAGAAACGTCATTTTTTCCACCTTGTTTTCACATGTAGTGCCTTGCACACTATGTCTCAGTATTCGACTAAGACAAGCGTGCCCCATCCGTAAATCGGCCCCATCTTTTGAAATATGATCCCTTACCTTGTTGCCGAATTTCAAGGCACCGTAGCGCTGGTAGGTCTTGGCCGACAAGGATGTGTTTTTCCGGTGGGTGGTGGGCTGTCCTGAAGAGTCCTCAGAAAATCTCGTTTCTGTCATGGCCATGCTAATAGGTACTTTAAGGGGGTGTTGGGCTGAGAATGCACAAACTGAGTAACACTCAGCATGGTCATGATCGGAGCATCATCCTCTGTGCACATTTAATCACAATTGCCCCAGTAGGCTAGTACTTAGTAGTCTGGACGGGGGCTGGAGGTCTGCCTGGTGTACCACTGCTGTGGGTAACCACCTCCGGTAAGCGGTAGAATGGCGCCTGCCATGATTACGAGGTAAGGGATAGTAGGCACCGGGGCTTCGAGCTGCTCGGTCCGAGATCAAGTATTCCTTTACCGAGAAATGTGCTAGTCGTAACCGGCGCTCTTCCTGGGCGGAGGATTTATAGCCCCTGGCGTCTTCAAAGGAAATAAGGCTTGGGCAAATGCTCATGAGGGACTTCATGTCAAAGAGATCCTCCGGATCCTCGCTATACTTGTTTACGTCGTGTTCTATCACAATGGCCTCCGCAAGCTGGCCCAATGTCAATGGTTCTGCCGAAAACACCAGCCAATCCATCGCTCGTCGAATATATTCCTTCTGCTTCCTAGGAATGGTATCGAGGATCCTCGCGCAGACAGAGTCTAAGTCTTCCGAGAGTGAACCCGAGACAAGCCTTTCCTCTACCTCACTCTTGATTTCTTTGGTAAATTTCCTGAAACCATCCCTGCCGGCTAGAGAGTTCTCTATATACGTCCGGATATCCGGATCTATAGTTTTAGATTGTAACGATATTGGAAAACGGGCAAGCGGCCCAAGCGACCTCACTATATCGGCCTCGGGACGACTGGTGGTGAGAATGGACAACGATTCCGTCTTATTATTAACCCTAAGCTCGCTGACCCAAGACAAGAGACTCCCCTGCGCGTCCTTCGGGAACTCGTCTAGGGCATCGAGAATGATAAACGTCTTCCTGAAACCCCTTATAATCTGCGACAATACATCTTTCAGAGCCTTAGTATCCGCCGACTTTCCGATCGCCCTAGTGCTATTGTATAGATCTACAACCTCCCCCAGCAAACCCCGCTCTGAAAGCCTTCTTGGAAGCTGACTAATAAGTGATAGAAGCATATTGCACGATTTCTGTTTCTCCGGGTCGCTGAAGGTAAAGTAGAAGTAGGCTAATGCGTGATCGTGGTTCGCCTCGCACAAATCCTTGACATCCTCAATGGCAGTAGCGCTAAAGAGAGGTTAGCAATCAGTGAATCATATTGCACCTTCGGATACCTGGTTAAGTTCGCACCTTAGGACACTCTTGCCGCATCCGGCTACAAGAGACAAATGTTAGTGACATTCATTGAAGCATAAGACTTCACTCGTCCGAAGACTCACGTATACCATGAAGCCAGAGAACCCCTCCTCTACCTTCCTTCCGATCGATGTACTCGCACCCCTTGAGCAGCCAATTCCCCGTACCAGGTTCACGAAGTGCGAGTGCGGATGAATAATTGGAGGCTGGGTCAACGACGTTAAGCCATTTCTGTACTTCCTGGAATTTACTCTCTAGGGTTTCAGGAATATCCGATGTCAGTAAAGAAAATCGTTGGCAGGGCTAGGGATAATGTGACCAAGTACCATCTAGGATTCGTAACACCTGTGTTACCGTCTTCCTAAACAAACAGTTAGCCTTTTCAACTTAAAGAGGGGAAACCAGGGAAACGAAATTCCTAGGGAGCAGAAGAATGGGTAACCTACGTTGTGGCTGTAGTTAACAACAGTTGAAGTTTCGATCTCTGCTCTTCAACCAAGCCCAGGTAACGCTCCATTTTGGGCTTATGAAGAGGCCAAAGCAACTTCCTCGAGGACTTCCCCCATCCCGGGACATCTAACTTTTTCTCCAGTTCCTCGAGGGCTGTGGCGTAATCTTTCAAACTTTCGTTTTTTGTCCATTCAAGAAGTCCCGGGTATTGTGGGTTATTCTCATCACCCTGCGCAGCGAGGCCCCGTATTTCCCTCAACTGCTGGTCAATACTCCTAATCTCATCTCCCAGTCTCTCAAAACCGTGTTGGCTCTCCTTGACTGCATGGTGGTATTCATCGCAAAGCTGATAAACCTTCGCTCCGAGGTGAATGAGGGCCAAGCCACTGGCGGCAAGGGAGAACGGCTCTGCCATTTCGTTTCTCACAAGTGCTGTGGGCTTAAGAGGGGAGGTGTAGGTGGTCAAGATAGCTCGGTATCTTTCAACAGTAAAGGATGAATAAAAGTCGGCCTTCGATTTTGAGGTGGGGCCTTGAAGCCTGGGGAGCTTTCCAGTTATGCTTTCCGATAGAAGACTTAGAGATGAGGTGGGATATAGCAACTACTCGTAGAGGGTATCTCCTTGGGGCAACGCCCTTTTTAAGATCTCCGAGAGCGGGGTTCCACAATGCCTAGCGCTTACACACAAGAATGGCAGCTTCATTCCTAGTGGCCGTCGGCGCAGCTGCAGGCCATGTATGATATTACCGATACTTGTATTCAGATATACCGGTATCAGCCCCGTGCTACCATTTTGAGCAAGGATCAAATTTCTTTCCCCGCATGGGCTTACTGCCAGTACGAGTACTCGCACCCGAGATAGGTGTCCTCGAGTACGGTATGCGGTACCGGTAGTTTAATGCCGCAACATCGGGAGAGATTCAGCCCCGGTCTTGAAAAAGTAAGGCACACTCCCCTCACAGCCCCAAGGCTGAATGCCTCTGCCGGCATGGGACAGTCTAGATTGGTTGGCTAACGTCCTTGAGCACTGGTAACGGTATTCTGCCTCACTTCATTTGGGAGGTGTCCTAGCACAAACCCTTTTCCGCATATGCAGGCTGCCTCCCTTCATGTTGCGCAGTGAAAAAAGACGCCCACGTCCGGCGACCATCTCCATGCGGGAGGGGGAGGGCGAATACCTCACATCGACACGCAATCAGACTACCGGTAGTCTATGTCTCTTTTCCGTCTCCACTGGTTCTAGCTTCTTCTATCCCTCTCCTTCTTCCTCCGCATGTGTTGCGCGGTCATCATTCCCCGACAGTTTTCTGCCTTCCATCCTGCCTTACAAGCAGTCACGGAAAAATCTTTCACGCGAGAGCCAGCTTGAGCGAGCACGCCATTCAATCTCGGAAGTCAACCGAAATACTTCCACCATGGTCTGATATGGTAAGGCGGACATTCATCCTGGCTCAGTAATAGTATATCAGTATTCCAAGAATTTCCTTAATACAGGTTAGTATCTTAGAAAATTTCCATGAACTGTATGCCCTAAGGAGATTAATAGCAATTAACAGGCCCAAAATGACCTGGACATTTCAATTCTCTCGCCCAAAATCTGCCCCCTTCTGAGCTTCAATAACTTTATGAAAGCAAAAGTTATTTCGATTTTCTCTCTACTAGTTGAAGCTAACAAGCTACTCTTTCGCCTAATAGAGTTATTTTTCTTATTGAGATTGCTGTTGAAAGGTCTTTAGGCTTTGACTTTGCTCCGGCTACAGGGCTCCCTCACCTTACCGGTATTGTCCGAGACGATTAACCTACTGAAACCCCTCCTCGGATACGGTATCATACGGTGCTGTCGAAGGGTAACCGGCTGTTTAGTGACCAATGAGCCCCGCGCAGCTCCAGAGCCACTCACGTTGCCTATCTCGGGACCCAGAGCCGGGTTGTGGAAACATTGCCATGTATGGCGCACTTATTCGGTACGAGTGCGGCCGATAAATATATTCGTCACGTGCCTTATCTACCAGTAAGGACGGATCGCAGCCAGGGGGCGCACTGAAACTTTCTTATCAGACTCATGTGATGAATATATCTATCGGCCGCACTCGTAGAGGCATCCAACAGTAAAATAAACCCCCTATCAAAAATGCCAAGCATCATCGGGGGACTTGATTGCAATCCTCGGGGGGTGCTTGAGATCCAGCACTGTAACGGGATGCCTGGATATTTGGGAGACAATTGGATGACAATCCAAGACCTAACCTAACCCAAATTGTCATGGCATCCGAGGATCGCTCGCAGAAAGAGTAGTTACCATACTCATTGTGGTTTAGATTTTGCCTTGGCCATTGTCTACACTTACCATTTCTTGCAAGGATAACTCTTACCCCTACCACCCATGGTAGATGGTAGGGGTGTTAATGATCCCTACTCGTGCTGATTATGCCAAGCAGGGGTGCTTGGCATTTCCCTTTCTTGATTTATCACTGTTGCTGTGGTTACCGCATTTTCTGCAATCACGCTGCATCCCTCTGATCGCCATATTTTCCAATTGACAAACAATGAACCGGCAGCGACTACGAGGAGCCTCTCCCCCCCGTACTGTCATCATCCTTCGATTTATCCGAACTATTCCTCCCCTCCGCGAAGATGGGGAGTTAGGGGTTTAGGTTGGCTCTCTAACTGAGAGAAGAAACATCCCCCGACAAACATCTCCACCGAAAACCTCCGAGAAACTTGGGTAAGGGATCACATTACCTACCGTGGGCTCCTACATGCTAGATTATATTGGATAATCATTACCATACCATCATGCTTCCACTTCCACTTTTCGATTTACTAAGATACAGTTGTGGGTGCTAGAGGCCCGGAGCAGTTGATACCGGTTTCAGTCCTGACCTTTCCTACCGCATAGGACCCCCGATATCGCATCCGGTCCCCGTCCTTTCCCTTCATATCTGGCTCCCGACTCCTCCACCGCCGCACTTTGCTTTCCGTCGTTCACATTCGGACCCAACCTCTCCTATCGCATTCCGCCACTGGCCGCTTGATATTTCTACCCGGCTCCCCAGACTTCCCCGCAAGTTCGCAGTGTGTAGACACCGGCCAAGAGCCGAATTCTGTCCGTTGCGAACTGTGCCCCCTAATGAATATGTACTCGGCCCAGGACCGGGATGGGGGAGGTCTGGAATACGTTTTCTATTTACCTTACTCTATGCAGGTAACCAAGCATGCTATCGGTCACTATCGGTCACTTCCGCTATCTGCTTTTCCCCCGGCTCCGCTGGGGTACGCCCAACGCCCGCTCCCCCCATTTCCGCCCGCCGCAAATGCCACGACCCGCCGTCTATTATCGCCCCGATCGCCAGTAGCCTCCTAGCAAGTGGAGGACTTGAACAGCGACGGCACATGTCGCGCGCGTTGCCCCTTACAAAGCTTATTAGGCATCGTGGTATGGAATGGATATCTAGCCCTGTTACGGGGATGGCAGGTAGACTGCCAGGAATTCTAGACCGAACTCCGGACTCTTTGCTTCTTTTCTTTCCTCATTTCCTGCAGCCTACGGTACTGTATGTCCAGTGCCACTACATCAGCCATTAGGAGGCTGGACTGTTTCTGAGACATGTCCGGGGATGGCCCTTTACTCGAACAGGTTCCATGCTATGCCCACAACAGCCTATCTTTCCCTAGGCGGCCTCGGAATCTACGAAGCGGTAGGGATCGGGGCTGTTATGGATCTTACAACTGTTCCACTGTTTGGCTCCTTATGGTTCGTGACCAGCCGCATTTGTGTTTTTCCTTTCTTTTTCCTTAAAGCTCCCGAGAGATCGCCGTTTTGTTGGAGACTATTTACTAGTCAGTGTACTCGTACCTTTTGCCCTTTTCGTTTGGGCTTCTAATTCTACGAGTGATTTCCCGAAAGGCCCAGTCAGGGCAAGAGTTCCACCCAAACTTTCCGCGTCACCGGGGCATCCGGCCCCCCGCACCGTCACACCCCACCACCACTTGATACCCCAGATCTCACAAGACGGATGCTTCACTATCCCAAACAATGCGTGCCACCCCCAAACTCCTTTCACACCAAAGCCCAACCTACCTTCCCGGTGTTGGCAGATAGTACAGGCGGTTACTCTCATGTCTCGTAGGATAGGATTGGATGATCCAGGAGCAAGCCTTGGCAGTCACGTACGTATATACCGTGTATAGTCATGGTCGCAGTTAAGAAAAACATCAAGTCATTGCTTCCACCCCACACATCCAACACCCAGACCACTCACTTTACTGCGCGGATCCACTACATCTTAGCCAACAGTGATTGCGATAGTCAATGCGTGACGATATATGGCCTCAACTCACCGCTATTTCTATCGAATTTGGTTCTCGAGCTGCTAGGCAGCCCTTGGATGGCTGTACTTGCGCAGGGTAGGTCGGGGAGGAAATATCGGAAAAGGGAATACTTGCTGATTTGTGTGGTGGCTGTTCGGGGTGTATCCCATTTTGCACCTTACAACTTCGATAAATTCAATAGGCACTCCCATCCCCCGTACTTGCTCCCCCTCCAGGTGTACCGCTACTCCCGGATTCCGCACTGTATTTGAGCGGGGGTGGGCATGAGAATGCCTGGGGAAGATGGGGAAGGAATATCAAGACGGACGAGAACCGGGCAAGCATACTTTGCAACGGAATTATGTGGAAATAGCTGGCATGGGGGAAGTAAGAAACATAGCTGATGGGCTGTTAGACGGGCGACACAACCTAAGGAAAGCGCAAAGTTAAAGGCTGAAGCGGGCAGGGGGCAAGCATAATTGGCTCCAAGCACAGATGGGCGCGGAAGGGTGGTAAGCGAGATCGATAGGGCTGCTGGCTAACAACAGACCGGGAGATATATGTGTCGGTATAGCTAACAACCTGGGAAACCAACTGAAACACAACCAACTCCCAAGAAACACTCCCCAGAAATACGGTACCATGATCCACCGTAATCTTGCATGGGCTTAACCGCCGAGGGAAACCTAAACCACTTAAGCCAATGCCCTATGCCTAACGCTAATGAACATGAAGTGTGAAACACAAGGCGAACTAAGTTACAACATACCTAATGGCACGAGGTGTGAAAAGAACGGCACTGAGCCAGATACCCAACACCCAGTGCCCGACGCCAAAGTGTATCAGCAAGCCAAGGACCAATATCCGTGCCTATGATACCTGCATGGAACGTGCCCACCGCGCTCCTCCAAGCCGCATGTCCTCTACGTGCACATCTCCCAACTCCACACCCGATAGACAGTCCGGGGGTGAGGACTGGACGGGATGAACGAAGAGTCAGTCGCGTGTGCAGGGCGGAGAAAGGCATGAGTCTAGGAGGGGAAAACAAGAGGTCGCACTTTGTCACACTGTCCAAGATGGAAGAAAAAAGCGAAAGGGTATGGCGGCGGGAAATAGGGAGCGATGTGGGGATCAGATGGATGGATGGGTGGATAGATATGAGGAGATGTTGATGCGGAAGGACCCCGGAGGAGAGAACCGAAGGGGTGAAACTATCCGGCAACAATAGCGGTGCATGGTGTCTGATTTTGCTGTACTAGTGTGATCTATCTTACAATAGGGAGTCAGAAATCCACAACAAATATCTCCACGCCCGGGTAGGCCGCGGGACTGATAGAGGGGTGTCATGCTATCCCCGGGGGGGTGCTAAATGATGGTCAGTGGAATTTGGTGTGTGCCCGTGCGAGAGCATACCTGCTGGAGAAGATAACAAGCCCTATCGTTTGCCTCTGTTCCGTTGTTTTATCCCATCGTGCGTCGTCCATAGGGAAGACGGTTCCCAGGCCCATATCATACCCGAGAAGCAGCGAGTGAATTAAGAGCCCTGTTTCCCATAGCATGCGCACAGCAACTACGCTTGCACCTATCGAGTTTATGACAATTGTTGAATTACCATAACAAGGCACCAAGAGTCCCCATCCATTTTTTTAATTTTCTTTTACCGCGCTCTAGCGCTTCCAGTATGCTCTGTCCGGTGCGGTGGGGCCGGGCGCGGGGAGACATGTCTTACATGATACTGCCGGTATGGGGAGAGACTGACCGTGATACTCTATCACGCACAGGCAGTTTGTAGATAGGTATCACTCTTTATAGCCCGCCCGGGCTAGTCCCCAATTAGAGATATGTTATTATCAAAACAGAAGGATATTTCTCGATTTTTGGAGATGGGCATTTCGCAACTACCACATGTACAAAAAATAGCTATGATATACATGTGCTAGCAATATTCGTCCACAAGCCCCTGCACTTACCTCCCCGCTACCACTATCTGCAATTTATCCTGCCTTTGCTTCCAATCTCTTTCTATTGTTGTTTATTATTTTTCTTCCCAAGTAGCTCGTTGATCTGATCACAGGATAGTAACTCAGTTTACCAGATTCCACTTTCCCAAGATCGCTGGTGCCATGGATTCCACAGTAAGAAGCCCAGGGTATCGATAATTGGTTGGGAGTATGATATCATACAGGGCTGTTTCCTTTCCTTGCCCTGGCAGTCATGGCCGGTGCGGTATGTGTTATGATACCTTAGGGAGTTTGCGTTCGTGGCAGCTAAATTGTTGTGATACTCGCACAGACTGTGATTAGCTTGAAGCGCAAAGTATAGTGCAGTACACCTGGTTTATATATATACCGGTTATGATACGGGGTTGGAGATGGTGACCGCCGGTAGTTTAAGGGTAGGAGTATCACAACCGGCTTCATGTAAGATAGTTAAAATTCCCCTTTACCCCCCTCCCCCCAAAAAAAGTATACACATCGTGGTTGAGAAATGGCGCCGAAAAAAAGAAAAAAAAAGAAGACACCCCCAAAAATGAATTATTGTCTTCGGCCCCCTTTTTCACAAACAGGGGACGATATGTCACTGGAGTGTCATGTCGGCGGTATCACACCACGGCCAGCGTCTATTCCACAGTTTAGAGATCCCGAGTGACGTACGATGATGGTCCGGAACTCCAACATATCGTACAGCAGCAATTTCTGTGATATTATGATTGTGATTTCCGAAATGGAAGGCGGTCGGTGTGATACACACCGTGCCAGGAAAAGTATCACACTTCACAATCTCCCAGCGTGTAACGCTCCATATATTTCCCCAAGCTTGTATGATACCGGTATTCCTGAAACGTGTGACTTTCTGGATCGCTAAGTTATTACAGTAATCAGGATAAAAAAAAAGTAAAAACTTTAAGTACAGCAAGCTTGTGAGGGTGTTTAGTGCTCAGAACACTGCAAATTGTGTACTGCTCGTCATGACAGTGACAGAAACAACTGAAAGCAGGATTGCGGTAGTGGATGTGGTCTGGGTTACTTGAACTGGCTATCATGGTGTTCTAGACTATCTCTTACCCTGTAATCACGGCAGACGCTCACTAGGGGTATGGCAGCTAGACTACCAACAGATCCAAAGCAATGTGGGCCAGCCCACAGATATTCATACCGTCCGGACTGTCAAGTACCATACTTGCCCACAGGGACAATCATGACCAAATGTACAGGGGGGATCATGCTTCGACCATGGCCATACTGAGCGGTACCCGGTTTGTCCATTCTAAGCCCAACACCGCCTTGAAGTACTGGTTAGCATGGCAATGACAGAAACGAGATTGTCCGCGTACCGTACAGTACTCTCCAGGACAACCCCCCCCCCTCCCCCGCCAGAAAATGCCTACCCTGTCGGCCAAGACCCACCAGCGTTACACTGCCTTGAAATTCGGCAACAAGTAAGGGATCTGCCCCGTTTTCCAGAGGAGGAAATTTCGGACCACATAGCACATGGTCTAATTATCCGAGTTCCTACGGTAGGCGTCAACACGGATACAAGGTCCGACACTTCTATCCACTTAGTCCCGTTAAATAATCAGACTCGTTCCCTGGGGCCTCACCCTTAGAGTAGCGCTTTTCACCCTTTTTGCTATTTATCCTACCCCTACTTTTTAACCTTCGTCACCCTAGATGCGGTCGTTAACAAACCACCTCCTCTCGGTGTTCTAGCACACGAATGAGCAATATATGGGGGTTACATATGGAACCTATCATTCTCACCATGATCATGCCTATTTCCCCCCTGATTCTTTTCCGTTCATCATGGCATTCCTCCCCCCGTATCTCCAACTCGAGGCTAGCCGGGGACATGCTGCCTCTAGTTGTTTCAACTCCTCTTGTAGGCGTATGTTCACAGTTAAAGAGAATTTCCTAACGATCTCTGTTTAGGAGTGTGGGAACAAGCACAAGGGAGTGGGTTCCGCGACATATAGGAATAATGCATTATCAAGGGAAACCCTGAGTGTAGAAAGAGAGAAGGAGAAAAGCGGACCCGACGATGAAGAGGGGTTATGCTTGAAATCGACAGGGTCCTTCCTCTAAATTTTGCGACTCCACCTCACCCTCTTGAATTTTATACCCCCAATCCGGACCTCAATGGTCTGGATGGTATCATAGGTCAACTCAACATCATGTGCAGTGACTTGTGTTCCATGGAAAATCCCCACCATTAGCCCTATCAATTCGATGCTGTACCATGGGGAGCGGATAGAAACCGTATATAAAGTACCCAGTAATTTCTTCTCCAAGTAGGACGCAGTGCACGCTCCTTTTGTTTTGCCTCGACTGAGAGCCTGAGTTTGTCGTCTTTCTGCCTCAAGAAGCGGAGGAGGGGAATTCCAACGTCTGGGATATTTATCTCCTATTCGATTTTTTATGGTAGCTGGGATCAGCGGAAAGATCTTTATAATTTCACCGACACATCCGAGCACTCGAGAACCAAACCCCCGGCCCAAATTATCAAACCCAAATGCAGACCTGCTCACGCCTCTTTGTTGGGGCTAGGATTATAAACCCCTCTAGAATGTTATCTGCTGTCTGCTTGAGGGTTCAACGGAGTGCGATCGCATGGGGGATGGAAGCTGGAGAGTTCAACCCGCTGTCGGCGTATGTCTCTGTACCACTAATATCGGCCTTCCGGTATTGAGGATCATGTTGTACCGTAGTATCTTGGTAACCCCACCAAGTGCGGTTGGGAAAGTGGGCGTCTAATGTCCGCTTCCTAGTCGCATCGGTAGTTAGAGTCCGGGGGAGGGGGGGGGGCAATGAATATCATAAGCCTAGGCGCGGAGACAAAAGTTCTCTGCCTCCTACAGTAGTAAGAAATGTTATGAAATAGTTGTGGTCCCTGCTACTTTGGCAGATAAGTCAATTGGCCGACCTTTAGCAGCTGTTACCTATATCTCTCGTTAATGCCCTACGGATCCTGCGAGTGATATTTTACGATGGCGGTCCGAAACTGGTGGCTTGGATGCCGCGTTTCGGGATCCTTTTTTTGATCCTCTTGATCAAATAGCCGCTTCCTCCGGATGCTACAACCACACCATAACCCGGCATATGGCTACCAAATCATCCGTCCCCCGGTATTAAGGGACCCAAAATGCAACACTGTATTTACTAGGACCATCCACTATCTAAGCCTCTAATCTACAGTCAGAGACAAACCACCTCGAGAAGGAACAGTTTTTACCCAAATAAAAACAACACTAACAGCATTCAAAACATGCATTGGGCTTTATTGCATATCCTCTCAGGCGGAGCCAGGGCTTTAGCTGCACCCCCCGCTTTGCTACTCGAGGGATGTAAATTTTTACTCCCTACCTAGAGAGACATAGTGAAGATGGAGCTTGGGCAGATCAGCAGCAAAATCGTAGGTCCATTGCATCATGACTTACTATACTAGTACCGATATATGCGATATCAAATCTTGGCGCGGAGATACGAGCTACACCGGGACCAGCAGCCAAGATGAAAGTACTGTACTGTATGAGCACTATATTCACTGACACGGGATAGGGGAAAGTCCGGTGGAAGTGGCTCACAAGATTTCTAAGACTTCGTGGTTTGTGTGACAAGTAACAAAACTTCTTGGCCAGGTTGTAGCAATAACGGGGCGATGAGTTCGCCGTACTTTTGCTCACCCCCTAGCACATAACAAAAGAATGACATAACCTTACCGTTCCCATCTTCCTTTCCCCCTATCTCTTCTCGTTTGCTTCCCCTTCCCCCCGCCGACACCAACATACCCCACCCCATCCAACAGCGCCTGCCGGTTCCCGCGAACCCACTGCAGTAGCCCATCCCTGTCTTAGTATGGCTTATCGAGTTGATGTTGGAGGGATTCCTCAATGGTAGGTTTCACCCAAGCTCCTGGGGTGAGGGCGCATTCTGTTGCTGAGTCATTGCTCTGACCACCCCAGTTATTAGCTACCGCTCCACTATTGCGGGAAGAAAGAAGCGGGGGTGATATAGTCAACAAACTCTTTAATTGAAAGCCTCTTCCAAGCCTTTCTCCACAATGGTTTTTAGAAAGGTTTCGCACCCACCCATTACTCCTCTTTCCTTCACCTCATCATCGCTCGAATTCTCCAAGCCCATGAGTTCGAACATTAAGCAAGCACCCAACCTGATTCTTCCAGTTGGTACCTAAAGTGCACATTTCCAGGCTCGTTTTGCCTCTAACCCAGTGGTCCATGTTAATGGCCATGTCCCGCTCATGCTGTTGGGATGCCTTAAACCCTCTTTTATGTCTGTGGCAGCGGCGGGCGTGTTCTTCTTGTTGGCTAGGAACAGGGGCTGGTTTTTCTGGGGGCTCGTGGCGACGATGAACCACGCAAGGCGCTTTTCGCTAGTGGTCGTCGAGAGCTTGGAAATGTGCGGGTGTGAAGAGGTGGATCCGAAGAGTCGGCGGCGCACGATGTCCGCGGCTATCTTCATATCTTTCACTGGGAGGAGAGGGAGTTCTTGGATTGGTGGGGCGAATATCTCGTTGTAGTGGTCCACCTCGTGGATTAGGCTCAGGGAGGCATGGGGGTTGCAGCCTTTGATCGTTTTTATAATCCCGATGCCGGTGCGCTCGCGGGGGATTTTGGTTTTAAGGGCAGGCTGTAAAACAGGGGGGAGGTGATTAGTTGGTGTAAGTGATAATCTGCCTCTGTGGGGAGAAGTCACACGCCTTGATTCCCAGGAGTTTCATGGTGGCCTTGACTTTAGGAACTATAGTAAAGCCGATGCATGAGGCAAAGCGGATTAGGCGGAGGAGGTGGGGGAGGTTGTCGGGGGAGGTTTCTTTCGGGGGTAGTGGAGTGCGAATTAGGCGGGCGGCCAAGTCCTGTAGGCCGAGGCCTGTGAAATCCTCCACTAGTTCAGTGTAGATTGTAAAAGAGGGTGTTGATGTGCAGTCGTAGCGGTGGGCATCTTGGTTTGGGGTTCTGAATTCCTGGGGCCATCAGGTCAACGTCCCCTTGTGAAACAGTTGAGGGTAAAGCGGAATAGACCATATGCGGAATCCGACTATCTCCAGAATACGACTCACTCCTCAGATTAACAAAATCGACATCCAACCCTAGAATCTTCGTACTGGCAGTCTCCAGATACTTGGACTTCTTGGGGTTGCTCTCGATCTTGCACACTGTTCGGTTTGGGGCCGTACTTCTCCATGTTTGTACTGATGTACTCGGACAGTCGAGTTGCGAAATCGTACCCAGTCAGATTTTTTATCCCCATGTCGATGTCCGCGTTTCGGAGCCCTAGCCCAACCGCCGGTGAAGCGCAAAACCAGGCGGTCATCCTCGGGCCTGTCTTTGTCAACTTCTTGCGCGGCGTCGGCAAAGAGTTTGGGTATGGCGGCTTCCTCAGACGAGAGGTTTAGAGTACGCGGGGTGGTAAGAATGGGGGGTTGACATTATGCTGTATTTTTTTTGAGGCGTTTGTTGGGGGTGGGGAGGATATGGTGGTGGTGGTAGTGTTGGAGATGAGTCGTTTGCTCTTCTGATGGGTTCTACCCCCGGGGATGGAGGGCGAGTGTGGGTCCCAGCCCTTGATACTACCAGTAGCGAAGTGAGGTATCTCGGGGGAAGTACTCGTAAGTCGAGTGACACACAGATCTGGCGCATTGGTGAGAATTGGGGTAGACATGTTTTGTGGTGTTTTTTGTACAATGGAGAAACGTCGGGCAACACCCGGAATAGGCTGGCGACCTCCATAATAGGCTAGTAAACTGAGATTCGTGGTGCCGCGCTCGACTTACCCCGGCATCCTCACTCTTCTCCGCCATGCTAGATCACTGCACAAAAAGTCGTCCCACACGTGTTAGGTAATGGGTGTAAGCCTACGCTATGCCATCTATCCCCATTGAAAGTAAAAACAAACCACCATCAACTAAACAATGCAGAAGATCACAAAATACAATGCCACATAATGAGTGGGAGTGGCTGCTGGCACGGCAGTCGCAGAGTGCAATCCCTCACACTACAAGAGCAGCCTCAAGACTACTATTACACTCTCTACGGCCCTGTGGAGGCTATTCCAAAAGAGGTGCCAATTCTCGGCGCGGAGGCACGATTACCAACGGCACGCTGCACTCCACCCCCCACGTTCCCATAAATCTCTCTCACAATAGCCAACATCAACTTTGACTCGAGCCTGTCCACAGATTCTGTGATTGATTTCTTAACAAACGCTTGCGTCTCCTTTTGGGTCTGGTGTATCTCCTCCTTGGTACCCCATATCTCTAGGAATATTAGTCAAATGAAAACCAAGGAGTTTGATCTAGTGTTCGCAAGCGGCTAGTCCGGCCAGGCTTGAGGTGCAGGGCAGCCGGCCTGGGCTTCTTTGGTGACCGGCCGGGCCGGACTGTAGGCCATAGTCCGGCTTTACTGGCCTATCTGACCGGGCCTGGCCGGACTGTAGATATCTGCAGGTTTTTAGATATCTGTGGGCATTTTCAGATATCTGCGGGCATCTTCAGATATCGGCCGGCATCTTCTAACATCTGCAGGCATCATCAGATATCAGTGGTGCACAGACGCAATATTTACTGGTCAGGTGGCATATACCAAAAGCCTACCGGTGCCCCCGGGCATCCATGTAGCCTATAGGCTTCATCAAAGCCTGGCTGGGCCGGACTATGCATCTGCAGGCTATCTGCAGGCCGGCCTGGCCACCTGCGAACGCTGGTTTGATCAGAGCGGACATACTGCTAGAGCACCACTGACGAGCAGCCCTAAAGCGATCCAATAACCCCACTGAACCCCACTATCAACCCCGGAATCCATCCTGTCAAGTCTCTGATCGAGTCTGTCAAATCTTAGATCGAATTTGTCGAGTCTATGGTTGATTTGGTTGAACCCAGTATCGACCTTCGAACTAAGCGCAGCATATCCCTTGCATCCAGTTAATATATTTTGAAGTTGATTTTCAATTACGAGGTCTTACCTGCTCCAGTCTGCCGACTCGACTGGGAAGCGAAGTATTGACCGGAACCCCCTCGCCACTCTCCACCTCCAGATCTGCATCGGTATTCATCCTGCAAATCACCTTGTTAGTACCGATTAAAACAAATTCTAGTTGTTCACATGGGCTGACTCACTTGAGGGCCAGAGGAAAGACCGCGTTTGCCATACAGACCGGGAAAACGAATGGATTGAGTTATTCTGAAACTGGAAATTCTCCCAAGTTTGGTGATGTTGGTGAGAGGCATTTTCAGGTTCGGTGGTTGTTGTAAAGGATGAAAAGAAAGGACACGAAAGATGTTCGGGTGTGAGTCTCTTATATTAGTGCGGTTGACAAATATATCCCTCACGTGCCTTATCTTGGCACAAAGCAATCCCTTCGTTCGCACCAGTGGAAACTTCCAAACTCCAGGGGGCAAACGTGCCGAGGATTCGACACGGGAACGCTAGTATGGAGGTACTCGTACCATACATCCACACCCCGCTGTCCCGGATCTCGACTACATTTTATTTTCCTTGGCGCACTTCTATCCAATCAACTTGCTTTGTTGAACTCTGAGTGGTGCTTCATTCCAGGAATTTGTTTGACACATTTGTTTAGGTTGGTCTTCGGACTGCTTTCTTGGGTGGACAGCTTGCTATTCTGCCTTCCTTGGGGTCTGGGGAGATATCTGTGGCTCTGACCCAGTATCCCGGGCTTCGAGTTGGTGATGGCAGGTCTCCCTGCTGGAGGGGTGTCCTTTACTGGACACTGTGCTTCTCCTTACTTGATTTCACGATCCTCTTCCTCCTCTGGGAGTGATGATGAGGTGACGGCCCTTCCTGCTGTCCCTCTCCTCCACGGCGGTCGCGGTTTGGTCCTGGCGACCAACTGCTCTCAGGATGTTTCTGGCTGGGACTTTGGATTTCTCCAGTTCCGTCATGTTTACGGGTATGCCAATGCCTGCCGAGACGAATTCGATTCACAAGTTTGACAGGCGGTATTTGAGGCGGCCCCTATGCTTTTTTCTGAAGTCAAGGCCATTGTTACCAGCTTCCTTCGTGCTTCTCGATGCTCCTGTTCTTGCGGGCTCGACCTTAATAGGGCTCTTGGGCTCCTACACCACCCACATTCGGTCAGAAGCTGGTCTTTCGAGCCCTCTGCTATGACCTCTGTGTGGCCCTCGTCTTCCTCTTCTTTGGCGGGGACTAGATTTGTCTCGGAAACCCAGGTGGGAGCCCCTCCAGAGACCATTTCTGCAGCCACAGCTGCCACGACTACAAGGAGGACTGGTGACGGTATCCCCTTTGAATGATTGGGCCGATTGACGCCCCAGGATTTGTTGGTGGGGGCGATGCCGTCGTCGACAATGCCCAGTTGGTTGAAGGACTTACCCTCCAGTGAGAGGGGGTTATATGCCAGTGGCCAGTTCCCATTCCGGAGCGACGACTCGAATGACGCGTCATATGTTCCGCGGAGGGACCTGTATAGACTCCCTCCTGTTTCGGTGCCATCGAGCACCCATGAATTGAGTGTGGCGGGTGCGCCCTCCCCTGTACAGCCCAGTGCAGACGAAGGGAGTATGGTATGCATGCCGGTGGTTGGGGGTGGGTTCCCCCATGAAAATATTAACTTCTCTGGGAAGCGGGCAGCTTCACCGGAGACTGACTATGGTTCTTTCCCGGTCCTGACCGGTGATATGTCGGTTGAGTGGAGTCCATCGCCAAGCTCTCACTTTGCCCCACGCCAAGCTGTTCCCGTTGCTGAACGCAGGAAGCTATTGGCCGTTGACACCCTGAGTGTCTCGCCGATTACCCCGGCAATTTCGCCGATCGGTTGTGTTCGCCCAGTTTTCGGGGACCCTACTCCAGCGGTTTCCTTTGAGGACACACCGGATGTGTACGCGGTTCCTGTCAGGTCCTCCTCACCAGCCCCTGTTAAGGATGAGGCCATGGAGTTGGGGGCCGGATGCACTTCTGAGGTGACTGGGTTGGGTGACAGTAAGCACGCCCCCGATAACGCTGACGGTGATAGATCGTCGGAACCCTCCACTCCACCTCCCATGTTGGTCAGTCTCCTGAATGCAGTTGAGACCCCCCTCCGCATCTGACAGGCCTTCGATGAGGTTCTTGGGAGTGACGACCAGGGTGTTGCCAGCCACCATGCTAGTGATACTCCTTGCTCGGTTGACAAGGAAATGCTCGACGCACTTGACGATATTTCTTCTTGCAATACCCGCCTGCTGTCCCCCGAAGATGACATCGCTGGGACCATCCAAGTCATCCAGATGAGGATGACCCGGGAGGAATACATCACGTTTGCCGAGGTACACAAAGACACAGTTGTGTTGGTAACATCGATCAACCGGCTGTGGGCTAATGTGGCCCAGCTGATCTGCGGACAACGGCCGGACATTGCCATGAGTGATGTGCTTGATAACGGGGCGCCCAAGGCGGTACCCGAGCAGAAGGAAATGAAGGTGACATTTGCTAACGTTGCTGGCAATACACAGGGGCGTCAACGACGCAATCGATATCGAGGGAAGAAGACTACTACCGTGGCTGACCCGATTGAGACGCCCGCCGTTAAGGCCTCCCCTCCTATTGCGCCCGCCCCTGCTCCACCTACACCCGCTCCACGTACACCCGCGCCACGAGCGCCGATACCCGCACCTATGGTGCCCACTCCCCTGGTTGCCAGTAAGCCCAAACTGGTTCAGATGGCCAAAAAGGGTGCCCCGGTGCCTATGGCTAATGTGGTGATGCCCGCTGTTGGGCCGGTCATTCCTGAGGGTCCCGCCACAATGGCTGGTGGCCAGTGGAGAACTGTAACCAGGAAGGCCGCCCCTCCACCCAAACCTGCGCCGAGACCTTCGCCTCCGGCCACCTCGTCCCCACGTCCTAATGGGTGTGAACGCCACCTCACGATAAGGTTCAAGACGAGGAATTGCATTATCCTTCCGGATGGTGTGACAACCGAGACGATCCAATCCTGGATCAACGTTTTCATGGCTAGTAAGGCCAAGATTATGGGGAGCCATCCCTATGTGAAGGAAGCATGGCTTAGACCTGATGTGGGATGCATCTTATTGATGTTGGCTGACCATACAGCTGATCAGATTTCTGGGTGGCTCGACGGATGCCATGGGGTTATTATGGGCGACTTGGGGTTACCAGACTTCGAGTTCACCAAGGATCAGGCAAAGGCCAAAATTGTTGTGGTTGGTGTCCCCCTCTCGGACACCGGAGGTGGATCTGGATGGAGGGTAGAGAACTGGACCGGCGACGGGGCCTATGATGGTCTCCGAGTCGATCTACAGGGCGCGAATCCTGGGCTGGTTGTGTCTGGGCAGCCGAATCTTTTGGGCTCCATTTTGGCCCAAGAAAAGAATGGTGCGACGGCGTGCTCGGTTCGCTTCTTGGTGGACCGGAACGGGGCCCTCGAGGCTGCCGTCAAAGCTGGTAAGGTTTTCCTGTGTGGGGCTGCAAGACCGGTCAGGCTTTGGCTTGAACATGCTCCTGCCCGTCTCTGCGAGAAGTGTCTCCAAGTGGGGCACTCCCAGATTACCTGTGGCTATCCCCCTCGGTGCAAGTTGTGCCGTCAGAGGCATCTGACCAAGTCCCACAAATGTGGGCAAACGAATTGTGACAGTGCAGTTGGTGTAGCTTGCGTCCACACACGACGGCTCTGCCTTCTTTGCAACCGCTCTGACCAGCTTACAGGATGGCAGAGATGCCCGTCGCTCAAGGCATCCGGTACCCCACCGTCCTCCCTCGCATCTGGGGCCAGCACACCTCTAGTGCAGGATGACACCAAGTGAATGTCTGGCGTTGCGGACAACTCCCACATTCGCGAGAACAGGAAGAGGAACTATAGGAGGCGTGCAACGCCGGAATTCGACCCACAAGTGGAGGAGAATGAGAGGAAGGCCCATATTGTGGCCAAGGGTAAGGCGAATGAGGTCGGCCCCAAGGGTGTCCATACCCTGACCCCTCCTCCCGTTTCCCCCCCTCCAGAAGTGGTGATGTGCTGGTGTGCCAGTTTCTATTTTGAAACGAAATGGCGAATCAGCCAAGACCGGTACCCTGCAAGGGAAATCTAACATTGGTTTCTGCGGCCTTAAGCGCGGCACTCTTAACCCCTTTTAATGCGCTTTACAACATACGCATTAAATGTGAGGAGGGGGGTTGGCAACCGTGAGTTGGCGATGGATGTGTTTTCCTTTATTGATTTGTTTTTCTTTTTGGAGCCTCCTTGTGGGGCGGGGAATGTATTTTTACCATGTGACTGGCCCAAGTTTGAGTTGTTTTCTTTTGTTGAAGGGTCAGGGGTGGAGATTTAGGTTCGGGCATCCCTGGGTGGGATGTTTGAGTTGGGCTCACACGGGGATGTTTGTGGGTCTGTATACTATCCCTTGGTCGGATGACACGGTCAAACTTGTAGCCGCGCTAATGTATGCCAGGAAGTAGTGATAGTAACGTGAATGGGAAATGATCGACTATAAATTTTTCAAACAACAATCCCCAATTCTATATGATAATCTGAAAAACATTTTGAGCATAAACAATGAAGACAGTAGGAGCAAGAAAATGAAGACAAAGGTGCCCACTTGTCTTTCCTTCCCTCAGCCCTTAGCCGTAAGCGGCATCGGGCACATTCCTTTTTCTTTTCCCTTTTGACTCAGATATGACAGCCCGGAGGACCATGAAGTGCTGGAGGAAGGTCCTTGACCTCATACATTTTGCTATAAATTACTGTGTTAGTCTTTCTTGTATACCATCTCTGACGGCCATTTGGCCCAGTATATAGCTGAAAAATATGTCCGGCAAGATTTAGGCGGAAATCTTTATGACCGGTGTTCTCTTCCCTCCTGATTGAACGAAAAATAAGAAATGAGTTTACTATAGAAATATAAAGAAGCCAGAAAAAAAAAGGAAGCCAATTCCGCCGTGCAATCAACTGTGTAAAAAATAACAACGATATTGATCTGCAATGTCTACACCTCCTTTATGGAGATTGTAGTCATCAATCATGTATGGGATAGGGGCAGACATAGTATGCTGATCTCCAAACACAGGACGTATTAATAGTCTATTTGTGCTTGTTAGGCGAGGACGTTTCCTAGTTCTCATAACCCGGTCATGCAAATCATGAACCATAGTTAGCATGTGAACCTGACTATTATCCGGCCATTCTGTAGCAAGTACTACTCCATTAGTTCCCATTACTTGTCCTCCAAAAACAGAATTCCATGGCATAGGCTCTGGGCTTATACAATAATCAGGGTATCTTCCTTTCTGTACTCGTGAAGTGCCACAAGCCCCTACCCCAATGAATCTTAACTTAGTAAACAAATCAGGAGTGGAAAAAAGATTATCAGTAAATACAATAAAGTCATGAGTACGATATGGAAGAGTTTGTTTAACCAATTGATAAACAAGCGCTACTGTCGATGCTGAAATACCAATAAGTTCTTGATTGAAAGAAGACAGATGTAAAATACCAGAGGAAGGAGAATGAAACCGCCAATTTAATGTATAACCATGATCACAGATAGCAAAAACCTTATAACCTTCAGTTATAGGCTTATTAGGAATTCTGGTAGTATGCCTACTCCTGCCACCAAAACAAATCATCATCTCGTTAACAGTAATATGCGAGGAGGGCAGAAAATATTTCTGACATGCTTCCTGCATTTTACTATTAATCGGCCCCAACTTATGCCACCAGTTGGTCCCACTGGTGTCAACTGCGGGGGGCGAAATATGGAGGTACCGCTTGATCTGAAAAAATCGATTGTTGGACATTGCCTTAGAAATAGGTTTTGGCCATCCTTGTGCATAGAGCTGAATCCGGCCAGATCTGGTAAGGCTACTACGCCCGCCCGCATTCCAGATATCCACAGGTGTTTTGCATCGATAGGCACCCATAGTCACCAACATCCCAAGGAACACCCGCATCTCTTCTGGACTAACCGGTTGCCAAGGTCTAGAGTGGAGGGCTTGATTGGCATGCATTTTGTTTGCATACTCATTGGTATTTTTCACTAATATACCAATGATTTCTGCACTCCAAAATAGTTCAAAGATCTCTAGAGCTAACTTCTTATTGGATGAATGAGTCCCCTATAGGTCTGTTAGGCAAGAAACATCAGAAGGCCAAGTCTATAACCTGCTTTAAGACTTACTATATAACTCGGAAGCCGTGGCTCAGCTTAACGGCATAAGCGAGGCAGCGGTGAATAGGATAAATCGGGACCGTATACACGGCCAGTATTATCCTCGGTACGTTTTTTTCCCCCTCTCCTTCCCCCACTCTTGGCCTGCTGTGGAGACCTCTGATTCCGTGTCTGCTTTTGTATTGTAGGCATTTTGAATCTCATGTATGCACAAGGGCAAATAGGAGAAATCAGTTCTACAAAGGTAGCGATGAGAAGTTCTCATGAGGTTGCCATGCAGGGATGGCACGGACCAGGCTACAAGTTTGACCGTGTCATCCGACCAAGGGATAGGAATGGGGGAGGGGATAGGAGGGGGATCGGGGGTGTGTATTTGCACCCAGCTCAGCGCCTCTCTCAACTCCAGGCCTCTCTATGCTATCTTGACGGCCTGGACATGGTCATGGGTGATTTTAATGCCCGACCCCGTTCATGGGAGGCCGGACTGAGAGAATGAGGTGGTTTCAGAACCAGAGGTAATGCGGTCAGGACATGGGCAGATGAGATGGGTTTTCGGACCATGCCATGCGACGGGCCAACCTGCGGCGGGATCCCGACCATCGACCTTTGTTTTTCCAAGTTCCCGCCCCACTGGCACTATTATTCCGATAAGGCGGGAGTACAACACTTGGCCCAACTCGTGGTTCTTGACTGGTCTTTGCCAGACGACGCAACTGTGCCTGGACCCAATTGGAAGAAGGCTGACTGGGACGGTATCAACTGGGCCTGGACCGACGCTGATGACACCCCCGATGTGGGACTGTGGAGGCTGATGAGAGACAGGGTGGACGCCATACCTAAGAGGAACCCGGGGGTGATGGGCTTGTCTTGGTGGACGGATGAGCTTGGGTCGCTTAGGGAGGACGTTCGGTGGTGGTGGAGGAGGGCAAAAAAGTCTCCAGGTGACCTAGAAAAATACGGGTTGGCCCGTCGAGTATACCGGTTGCGTATGATGCAGGCCCATAATGACTGTATCGCCGATCGCATTGCCCGGTCCTGTGACCCCGACATATTTTGTTTGGTTCGCCGGTTAGATACCAGGAAGATCCTACCCTCGATGAAACGAGCCGATGGCTCAGTCGCCCGGACGCACGAGGACGTCTCATCCCTGATTGGGGAGCAGCTGGCTCCCACTGACATGCTGACTCCATGGGTGGACTCTAATATTGACATGGAGCCCTGCGTCGAGTTGGACATCACAATTGCCCAGAGTCCTACCAAGACTGCACCAGGCAAGGACAACATGACCTATGCCTTCGTGCAGCATCTCCAGAAGGTCAACGACGTCGCATTCCGCCTGATGATCGATCATGGTTTACGCCATGATGTGCCTGACTGGCACTCAGCTGAGACCGTCCTTATCGAAAAGGCCGACAAACCTGACTACCGAGTGGTCAAGGCCTGGCGGATGATCCATCTGCTCCCGGTTGTGGCCAAGATAGCCGAACGAATTGTGTTGTTGTGGCTGGCTAGACATCTGGAGTTGGAGGAGACCCAATTTGGGTCCAGGAGGAAAAGGGGTATGCACGATGCTGTCGGTTGTGTTCGAGTTTTTAAAGCATAACCAAGGCATGTTGAGCATGATCCGTTCCATGGATATCGAGGGCGGGTTCGACCATATCAACCACGACCTGCTCTGGGACTTTTTGACAGCCAGGGGGGCGCCCCGCAATCTTGTACTGTGGGTTAGGAGGTGGTGTTTGAGGAGGACCGTCCGGTTTTGTTTTAACGGGTGGGTCTCCCCACCATTCTTCACTGCGCTTGGGGTCCCCCAGGGATCTCCTCTCTTGCCATTTCTGTTCGGCGTCTATGTTGCCGATATTTTCAGGCCCCGGATGCGATACTCGCCTTCGGTACGGTGTATGGTGTCCTCATACGTCGATGATGGTGTCATCCTGGTCGCCACCCGTTCACGGGTGGCTTGCCAGAGTATGGCGCTTGATTTGTTCAATGACTGCCGCCGTGTTGCCCGGGGGAGGAATATGGACTTTTCCGCCCGAAAGTTGGCTTGGATAGGGTTTGGAGACATGGCATAGGTTCCACTGATGCTCGACAGGATGGTGCTGGTGGCGACTGAGTGCCTTCGGGTGCTGGGTTACTACCTTAACCACTTTGGGCACTGGGATAACCATGTCTGTTACTGGCTTAAGAGGGGGATGGGTGTGCAGTGACGGATTGCCGTGATGATGAGAAGGTGGAGAGGTGAGGAGGGATTGGGGGCCTGGGAGACATTCCGGCTAATCCAAGCAGCCTACTTACCTATAGTGTACTATGGCTTGGAGTTTGTAACCGGCTATGCGCTGTATGTGAAGGAACTCCAAGTACACGTCAACGACTGCTTCCGATTGTTGTTCCGAACTCTGATGAAACTGGCCAATAACATTTTGTCGAGTGAGTTCGGATGCCCCCTGGTTCATATTACCGGGCGGTACCTGCAATGGAGATGCTATGCGCAGATGATCACATATCGGTACAATGCTGATATGCTGTGGCAAGGCGATATACAGCAGGATTGGGGGGACGACGGCTTCTAAGCCCCTCCCACGACATCGGATAAGGAGAGGATCACTGTTCCGGAGGTCTATATTGGACCAGACAAGGCTACCGGTATTGTCAGCCACGACCTGTGGTTGGGAAGACGGATGAACTCTGATGAACCTATCCTGTACACGGATGGTTCGCGCCCCTCTAGGGGCGCGGCTGCTGCTTGGGTTGGTGTTGTGTGAGGCAAGGTTGTGCGCTCGCAGGGTTTCGCGGTTCCGGTCACTTGGTCCATCGTGGAATGTGAGATGATGGCCTACGAGCTATGGCTGACACTCACGCTGGGGCCCACATTACGGTCTTTTCTGACTGCGCTCTCGTCATGATGATGGTGAGGAAGATGGCCCCTGACGACTAAACTGCCGGTCTCTGGGATGTGCTTACGGGTTTCTGCAATGCATTTATGGGCGTGTCTTGGAGATGGGTTCCTGGTCACTGCGGAATCGATGGGAATGAGAAGGCGGATGTCCTAGCTAAGGTGAGTGTCGCTCTCCCTCTTTAAGAATGGAGATGGCAAGGCATCGTGATGGCCATCCAGAACGAGATGTTGGCTCGGGATATCCGGGCTACCGAATGGGTTGATTGGTTTAAGGACCAGGGGCATGGCTACTATGAACAGCTGCCCCGGAAACCGCAACACCTGAGAGGGCTGTCCCGTATGGATATGTACGTCCTCATCCAAATTCATTCTGATGCAGGTGTGGTTGGACATGACGAATGCAACACAGGTGATGAACGGTTCCACCTGACCCACTGCTGGCTGACCATAGCTGGCCAACCTGCACATTTGACTCTGTTCGACAATAATGATATCCCGAGGTGGAAGGAGTGGTGGCTCTGGCATGACTACTTGGGATTGGGAATCCCGCCTGGACATGTCCAGACGGGTGATGTTCGAATTGTGGCCGGGAATCCATTCTCCAGTACGCTGTTTGGGGCTGGACGAGTGTCTGTTGTTGGCTACCGCCAGTGCGGATGGTGCCTGAATGTGCACCAGATGCCTAATGCCTGGAGGCGGTGTCTGAGACCGGTGTCTGGGAGGGTGAGAGTGTCTTTCCCCTTTATGATCCACGACGACTTTACAAGTTGTGGGGTATGTGGCTCCGAACTAAAAGCCAAGAGCGAGCCGATTCGAATGCACTTTGAGCGCGCGCCTAGTTGCCGGCTTAAGTGGCACTACCAATTTTGGGATGGGATTGCTGGATCTTGGGATGGGTAGGATGTAGCACATCAGATACGGACGGTCTTGTGGTGGGGAAGTCGGTATAGCTACCTGGAGACATCGTGTAGGTGGTGTGGGTCAGAATAGAAGCGCGATATTGGCTACCATTTCTGGAGTTATAGGGACTACTGGGCCAATTTGGAACAGGAGTTTTTTGTTTGGGTGGATCAATTTGTTGCACGGGTTGAGGGTGTGATTTTGGGGGAGGAATTGCGAGTAAGTAAGATGCGTTAATCCAGGACAACGTTGATTGTTGTAAGCGCCTGTGAGACTTATGGTAGTGATTTTTGGATTTATGTTTGGGGGGAGGGTTGCGTGAGGCTTCGGGCCCGGTAGTGTTTTATTTAATTTGTGTGGATTGGGGGTGGTGTTGGCTTGCCACTTGGACGCAATGCTGTTTAGGCGCATATACCCTTAGGGTGGAGTCTAGTGTTTACGAATTGAATATTTGAAGATAATCCGGATACCTCGCTGTTCCATATGAATCTCCGTGCGTAAATTTACATATTAATCCGTGAGCTCTGAATTTCTTTCCACCAAAACCTTACCCATTGTCCTGGATCCCTCGCTGTTGCAGACAGATTCTTCGGATTTTGGCCATCCGGGATATAAATATAATATATTCGGTAAACCAGGAAGCATTCCTACCAGGCTCTCTATCCTACAGCATTACGTTCCATGGAGTAAGCCAATCCAACACAAAATCAACTACCAACAAACAACCAAAAACAAAACAAAATAAATCAAAACAAAACACATCAACCATAAACTCAAACCAACAACTGATCCAGCGGTGTACTCAAAAATAAATCCTCTATAACAAAAAAACAATTTTCCTTTTCTCTCCAGTGCATCCTAATCGTCTTAAAACTTCGAAACAATTTAGAACATCCATTACATTCCAACCTCCCAACCACCACTGCCCAACTTATAACCATTGATCTCTGCCAAATACGGTCGCCTTGATCATACTTTCTCCTTATATCTTTCCAGCCCATTTCCTGAACCTTAACCCCACATTTCTTGTTTACCGACAGATGGTTCCGCAAACCAACACTCCCTTTCTTTCCAGCACTTCCCCCGGCATATACACGTTTGCAATTCGGGCATTGAGACTCCTCCTCGTCAAGGAAGAACCATTTTCCCGGGGTTCGCTCCACTTCCGTGAATTCTCGTTTACGTCCGGTCTGGTGGAGTTGTTCCGTGATTCGTTTGCCGTTTTCCTCAATAGTAACCGTATTATCGAAAGGATTTCCATACACAATCCGTCTACCGATTTCTTCAGGGGTGCTGGATGGGATACCAAGACCTAGGTAGTCATGTTTGATCCACCATTCTTTCCATTCCCCAATGTGTTTATCTCCCATTAGGGTTTCGCGGGCAGGTCTCCCTTCGGTGAATCTGTTGCACTTGACCAAATGAAACTTTTCTCTGTCCATTAGACAGTCACTATGGGTCGAGTCCATGGCCCCACAACGTAGTCGGAGTAAAATGAAGAAGTCCATTCTAGTAAGTCCACGGACGTGTTTGGGAGAACCAACATTTCATTGGTAGTAGTCACTACGGTTTTCTGTATGCCACTTCTCCCAGAGGTTTCGACGTAGTTCCCGGGTTTCAGCCTCCAAACCCAGGATTATCCAGAACTGGTCCCATCCCGCCGCGGTAGCACCCCGGGTCATATCCTTCGCCTTATCATCCGCTGCCTCATTGCCAATAATCCCAAAGTGAGCAGGGATCCACACCAGCCTCAGTTCATCTATCCCTTCCAACAAGTCGGCCAAACGGTCCCACAAATCAACCATTGGTTCCTCATTCTTCAGGCCTTTAAAAACCGTGACGCTGTACAATGAGTCAGAAAAAATCGTAACCGACTTTCTCCCTCGTGACCTCGCGTCCTGGATGGCCATAGTGATGGCCACTATCTCCAGTTTGTCTATACTCCAGGAGATTGGAAATGTTCTCCCCCCTGTGTAATTGACCTTGTTGGCACTTTCGGTAAGTGCAAAAGCCGCTCCGGAACCCCAACTCAACCTTCGGGAGCCGTCAGTGTAGTACCATCCTCCTTCGGTTTTCTCGACTAGCCCGTCGTGGGCCGCTTTCCCTGCCTTCTTGTCTTTGGCGATTGACGTCCGTATTATGCAATTGATTTCCTTGTCGCTGGACAGCTTTGGGGGGCGTAGCTTTGCGTGGTTCCAGTCCTTTCTAATAGCCAGATACCACGCTTGATTTTCGCCATAACGGTTCCGGATTCCACGTCCATAGTAACGGGATAGCGGGGTGCGACTGTACTCTAGGAGTACTAGTATCGTACTAGTACAGCTCATAAGCTTTGTATATTACACAGGCTGCTCACACAACATCCCCGACTAGTGTAAACTTAAGCGCTATACCTCTAACCTATAGAGTTCTTATGTGTACTGTACTTGGCGAAAAGATATTTTATGTAAGCTTTTTAGGGGATATGGAACGTCAGGTCAGGGGAGCAAAAACCTGACTCCAAGAGCCTCTTTATGGCCTCAAACTACCACTTTGAGGCACTTTGGAGCATCTGTTGGAAAGGTGAAGAAGAAAATTTCTCTGAAATAAATAGATAGCATCCAGAACAGATAGTATCTTAGCAAAGTATGGTTTCGGCCACTCCATTAAGAAGCACCAGGTAGCCATCTACCGTACTCTTTTATACAAGTATTTCTGATCTCATAAATATCCTTCCATTCCAAACTGATACACTTGGCCTGATCTGCCATGATCGTCTCCCCTCAACCCCATTTGGTATATTTTACCGCTTTCAGTCTGTCCTGTTCATTCCACATCTCTTCCTTCCCTATCAGGAAGCTATATGATCATGTCTTACAGCAGACTTACAACAGCATCATCCTCATATCATAGGAGCGATATATGATGAGTCCCGCACTAAACTTAGGTGGCACTCCAGGGGAGGGCCTAGGAGGAGAATAGCGATTTATCCTTGCTAGTTTACTTCCGCTTGGAATAGTGGTTAGTAATATGCTACAAGTACAGTACTGTAGGTATCGCTACTTTATTTTCCATACCACTCCGCTAAACAAGTTATTCCTCATATTCAGATTTGGCGCGGTGCTGAGGGTTGGAGCCATGCCGCTAGCGAATCACTGTCACTGCGCGATTGCAACCCGAGAAAATGGTCAACCTCTCCAGAAAACAATGGCCCCACATGTTTTGCTATGAGGGTACGGGTAGTCATGCGCGCTGGGGTGATCTGGCCCATCCCGCGACAGATTGTGTGGGCTGCTTTTGTAAATGTGGTCAGTACGCCAATGTCTCGAATTTATTGATGCTGTTATCTACCAGTGGGCACCGTATCAATTGCGCTACAACTCTCGCCGGGATTCGGGCCTCCTCCGGGCATTGTGCCCACAGGCACTCATGGGAATATCATACTATTCTAAGATAGCACTACCGCCACCCCAAGGGTCACAGGGGAGAAGGTGCATAATCCCCCCCTCCAAGTCCCCCCACCTCACATTAAGGTTGACGCGGGGTGCATCACACAGACCAGCTCTAAGCCCCGAAAGGAACCACAAAATTCTGTTGTTTGATTCAGAATTTGGGCACAGCCCACTCTGTGCCAAGCGTAGCTACTTGTACGATCGTACTCGAGCACATACTACCCATCAGGTGTTCTAGGGGCACAGTCGCGGGGCCAGAGATTCGTTTTTTTGTCCGCGTCACGGGCCGAAGAAAAAAGAATAAAAAAAAGTGGGAGAGAGAAAGCTGCTCCAATGCTGCGCCTGAGATAGTGCCGTATCCTCGATGTCGAGTTGTTGCCCCACCGCCGCATTGATCCACGGTGAAAAGCTGCCCGACAGAAACTGCCGGTCGCGCTCTGATTTTTGAGAGGTGTCACTGGATAAAAACCTGTTTTAACCGTGCCAAGGTTAGGGGGTTTGGCTGATCCAGATCTGCTGTGCGGTAAATCACCCCTGCAAAGGGTTTTTACTGGTACTGTACTTGTACCTTGCTATTGCTAGGTTTCGTAGTACAAGTATGCGAACCCCGGGAGCATCTATCGACCTCATCCAAAATTTGGGCCCCAGTGTCGGGGGTTGACGGTAAGTTAAGCGAGATCAAGGATCCGTGACTGGCCCGCTTACTAATCAGTTAGCGAGCGATATGTTGTGGCTGGTGAGGGGGTTGTCGCACGGGTATGATGATATCATACAGTACCGGTACTGTACCTGGAGGTCAGCCGGGCCCTCCTTCAGTACCAAAAAAAAAAAAGCCAGGTTGACCTTTACCGTATGGCTGCGTTCATCGGAGCTGGAGTCCCCACACCTGTGCTCACACCCTACGGGTACGGTACGGTAGGAACGCTACTCGCGCTGAATTGAAGCCCCTTATGCAGTAAATTAGTGATTGCTGGGCTTGTGAGTCCACTCGTCCAAAGTGCCAAGCCATGTGATGCAATTCTATAATAATATTACCGTAGTACCGTATGATACCGTACTGTGTCAAAGTGCCAAGTTTTTAGGATATCTGTCAGCCTTGTTCCCAAAGATCTGGGATTACGCACTTGCTTACCGGGGACGCTTTTGGACCTCAAGGCTGAATCGGCGTACCACTGTCCATTTTCTTTTTCTTTTCAAGCCCATTCAAGGCTTACCCACCATGAAGGTGATCATATTTGGAGCCACCGAATTTACCTACCTGCACATATCTGATACATGGCGGCTTGTGCTCGAGTAGAAGCAGCATTCTAGTATTATGTGTTAGCATTGTGGGCAGCAAAATCTCAGCCTCCTTTATCCTATCATAAGACGCCCATCTCCCCGCAACGAAACAAATACCGGCAGCACTATCGCCCCCCCACCTCACCCCTATCCTCTCTTGTGTCGATACTGCGGACAACATGAGCACCTTCGGCTCTCAAAACATCAACTGTGGTAACGTGAAGGACAGCTATAACACCTTGAACAATTGTAACATTTGGGCAACCGACGAGACGCGCCAGATTCTAGAATGGCTATCTCCATTAGCCCCTCGGCAAAGACATCGGGATGTTAGAAAATCTCAGATGGAGGGGGCGGGTGATTGGCTTTTACAAACAGATGAGTTTGTAAATTGGAATACTGGTGAGGACGGGGTGGTTAGCCCTGTTTTGTTTGGTTATGGGGATCCCGGGGCTGGGAAGACACACCTCAGGTACGCCATAGCTTTCTCTGGAAAAGTTGGGAGGGGCTAAGTGGTGGTGCTTTGATGCAGCTCTTTGGTGATTGAAACTTTGTTGCATCAAAGTGAGGGAAAACAGATTGCAGTCGCTTGTCTGTATTGCGACTTCAACGCCCATAAGGAGCAATGCAATGTCTCCATATTGGGTGCCATTCTCAAGCAGGTTGTAAGCGGCCTGGAGTACGTTCCCGAGGGGGTCGGGGCCGCGTTTCAGAAGTCAAAAAAACAGCTTGACGGCCGGGAACTTGAATTAGATGAAATGCTCGAGCTACTAATCTCATCTCTCCGGGCCCTGGGACGAAGCTACATCTGCATCGACGCGTTGGACGAGCTTCCTAGGGAGAACCGACCGGAGCTTTTCAAATCACTGGCTCGAGTCGTTCGACAATCGCCCCGCACCCGGCTATTCCTCACCGGTCGGCAACACATTCAGGAGGAGGTCAGGAGACATTTTACCAGAAGCGTGAATATCCGGATAAAACCAACAGAGGAGGATATCAAGAAATACCTCGTGATGAGGTTGAGCGACGATACACAGCCCGAGGTAATGAACCAGCAGTTAAGGGAGGAAATCCTTCGGACTGTCCTCGAAAGGATTTCTGGAATGTAAGTGAAAGATACCGTGGGATTGTGTGGGTTCATCCGCAGGCTATTTCCTGACGTGTCCCCAGATTCCTTCTAGTTTCCTTAAGCGTGAACGCAATATTGGCACAGTCAACTATTCACCGGAGGACGGAAACACTCAGGCAGATGACCAATGGCCAAGAGACGGGCGGCGCCTATGCTGCGACTCTGGATCGGATTATGTCGCAGGACGGAGACAAGGGGAAATTGGGGATGGAGGTACTGATGTGGATCTCACGATCCCAGCGCCCATTGCGTGCGGAGGAACTACGTCATGCACTAGCGATTGAAAAGGATTCGACAAAACTTGAGCCCGGGAACGTCCCAGCAATAGAAACACTATTAAGCTGCTGCCTAGGGCTGGTCACCATGGATGGGGAGGGGTCTAGGGTCCGGTTGATACATTTGACGCTCCAGGAGTATCTCTCCGGACACCCCAATCTTTTCGCTAGCGCTCACTCAAACATCGCGGAAGTCTGTCTCACATACCTAAACTTTCCGAACATCAAAGACCTGCCCCCTACTCTCATAGCTCCGCCGCCTCAGGAGCCCTTTCTCGGATATGCCTCTCATCACTGGGGAGCTCATGCCAGGAAGGGGTCAACAGAACGCACAAAATCACTTGCGCTACAGCTCCTTAACCGGTACGATCAGCACGTTTGCGCAAAGCTGCTTGTAGTCAAGCAGAGGGTCTGGCCATTCTATCGCAGTTATGAGCGGGAGCGCTCCACTAGCGGGTTTACTGGGTTGCATGCTATCGCGTGCTTCGGGGTTGCGGAAATAGCTGCTACTATGATTAACCTGGGGGGCTGGGAGGTGAACGGGAGGGATTTCTTGCAGTTTACTCCACTCATGTGGGCTGTCAGAACCAACAACGAAGGAGTCTGTAAGTTGCTTCTAGAATTAGAGAATGTGGATCCCAACATCGCGGACGGTAGAGGCCGAACACCGCTCTTGATGGCATCAGTAGATGGGAATGAGGGTATAGTGAAACTTCTCCTGGAACGTAAGGAAATAAATCTCAACTCATCCGATGACGCCGGCCAAACACCGCTGTGGGGGGCTGCTAAGAGCGGATGCAAGGGTATCGTGCAGCGACTCCTCGAGCGCGCAGAAGTCAATGCCGACGCATCCGATAAGTACGGCCGAATGCCTTTATCGGAGGCGGCCGAGCATGGGTACGAGGAGATAGTGAAGTTACTCCTCCAACGCAAGGAAGTCAGTCCTGGCGCATCTGATAAGTACGGCCGAACGCCACTGTCAGTGGCGGCTAAGAATGGACATGTGGGTGTGGTGAAGCTACTCCTCGGATGCAAGGAAGTCGATCTTGACTCACCTGATAACGGCGGAAGAACACCACTGTCGGGATCAGCTTGTAATGGGCACGATGGTGTAGTGAAGCTACTCCTTGAACGCAAGGAGGTCAACCCCGACTCGTCCGATCACGGAGGCCGAACTCCACTATCGGTGGCTACTGGGAATGGGCACGAGGGCGCAGCAAAGCTGCTCCTCGAGAGCAAAAAAGTCAAACCCAATTCACCGGATAATGACGGCCGAACACCTCTGTCGTGGGCAGCTCGGAATGGCCACGAGGCTACGTTGAAGCTGCTTCTCGCTTGCAGTGAAGTCAATCCCGAATCACCCGATAAGCACGGCCGAACGCCACTATCGAGAGCGGCTGAGAACAGGCACGAGGGTATAGTGAAGCTACTCCTCGGACTCAAGGGGGTCAACCCCGACTCACCGGATAACAACGGCCGCACGCCACTATCGATGGCTGCTGGGAATGGGCATGAGAGTATCGTGAGACTGCTACTCAGCGAAGCCAGTCCCAACTCACTTGACCAGTGCCGTCAAAC
>LN890951.1:908591-954327 GCA_900010015.1 Tuber aestivum
ATGATTCGTATCATCCCCACAGAGTGATATTTCGTGCATGCTTCGGGGGATCCGTCCCTGAGGTGAAAGCTTTTATGTATTTTGTCAAAAGCGGAATGGTGTAGCAATGTCGCACAGTGCGGCAGGACAGTAGTCTCAATTGGTGAAATGCAAGGGCCAATTTTTAATAGTTTTAATTATTAAATTTTAATATTTATTTTTCATACTTGGTGATAAAATAATCCGAAAAACAAAATAATCCAGGAACCTGAGTTGTTAGGGTTCCATAGCCTAACTGTCAGAGTAAACAGTCGGTCAGGCGCTACGGTTGCCGTTGCAGGAAAAATTGTCACTTTTTATCGGAAAGTTGGTATCATATAGAGCCTAGCCTTCCGGAACCATACATATGTATATTGCTTGTCATTCTCGCCGCAGATCTACTCATATTCCTCATTTATTATTCTCTGAGCATCAAGGCATTCCTCCCCTTATATTCCAAGAGCTTTTAGTATCTACCCAGGGGGCCCGGTTACCTCAATTCTCCTTGTATACATACTCCCATTGCTAGGAGAAGATTTAGGAGTACCGGGACACATATTCTCTCTCCCACTTTCGTGATCGGAGAATCTCTCAACGACGTTTGCATGGAGGGGGTGGGGGGAGCCCGAGGAACTGGGTTTCCGGAGAGGAAGAGTGGCGACCGTGCAGCAAGAGCCAGCAGGATAAAGCGAAGAAATTTTTGGTGAATGTAAAGAATTGTCATACTTTAAAATGGGTAACGTCTTTCCTTTTAAACTTGCAGCCCCGGTTGCTAGCTGGGCCCATGCAAACAAGCCTTGGTTTTTGAGCTTCAGTGGCTAAGCTTCCTTCTTCAGGGCTGTAGCGATCTGCTATTGCCTTCCTTGTGTTTGGCGAATAAATTGCGAGAGAAAGAACATCCCCAGCATCGCCCCCGATAGGGTGGAGTCAGTTGATGATATTGGCCTTGTGGATGTTACCCACAAGCCCTAAGTCGCATCCAAGGGGTTATACGCGTTGTCGGGTAGGCCCGCCGGGGGAGCCGAGATTATGATACCTGGTAAACATAGTGGCCAAAAACATGGACAGTTTTAGAGGGTTCTTCCGTTGGAAATCTGTGATCTTTTGGAAAAAACCTGCATTCCAACCCAATCATAAGGGAATTATATGTGTAGAGTCCTGGGTAATGTAATATCTCTGATAAGGCATACAGATTGGTTACCTTCCCGGACTACCAATTGTAAAATTCATCATTCCTCCCGACTTTCACAACCATATTACAATCACAGGGTATCACTCGGCAATCATGGTGATGTAGTCCTCCGGTGATACTTCTATGCTCGCGCATTCCCCTCACAATAACGGGAGAGGGGAGATAATTTTCTCATATTGAAGCTCGTCCAGAGCGCTCAGCCACCTAACATCCAGCTCCTGGCAATTCTGCGATACTACAGGAAAGGAAGCCCATCCCCGCGTTCATCGGGCACCATTCCGTTAATAGCGGGAGGAGAATGGGCAGCACTGTGGCAATCAGCACCCCTTGTCCTACATAACCTAATCACACCCCCGGAAGTGGCGCAGTACCTTGTTAGTCCCCAACCCGGCGTTTGGGTTCTGATTATAAATCTACTTAATTCGGGGTTGTCGGATCATCCGCCCCTCGATAACCGATTCACAATCAGATATCGCGAGGCGCCTCTCAAATGCTTCTTCCCTGTGTTCCGGAATGTGCCCCAAGATTGCGGTTATTTGAGGCGGCAAATAAAACCTGAAAACCTGTTCCCGCGCAGAAGAAATATTCCCCAAGATTAAACTTCCAGGCTACTTTCCTGCATATCCATTCCACATAGTTTTTGTTATTCGGGATAGGTAACCCTAGGGCTCCCATCTATCCCAAAGAGCTCTGTTCTGAGACATAACTCCCACAAAACGGACTACCGGAAGGTTTCTATTGTCATCCCAACTCTGTGAGAAATGTCTGTTGATTCAATTTTTCTTCACTTTGCGTTTGTCCTAGTGCACCTAGTATGCATTGTTATTCACCCGCAGTGTGTACGAAGAGATCCGGTTATGTTCGCTATCCGATCATCAGACCGCACTTTTTGATGAGTGCATCCTGCGAGCCATAAAAGTGGGTATTACCGCCACCTCCAATGTACAGTTTTGGCCTTCTTGGCCACTGGTGACAGCCCAGTGGGCTCCTCAACGTTCTAAATTTGGGAACCGGGGCTGTTTTACATGGACAAAATGGCAATTCCTATTTGATTGAATTGAGAGTGTTTATTATGGTAAAATTGCATGTGTTGGAGTGACTTTATAGCCGGGATGGGTTCTGGACCCTGAGTTTCACTCTGAGTATAGTATATCGCTTTGAGCGAGAAGGGTGGAGTAAAGCTGATTGGCTAAAAGGCAATCTAACCCAACGACAATTTCGCCAATCAAGCCTCGGTGGATCTGGGATAATTTACAGGATCTGGAGGCATAGGGAATACATTTTCTTAAGATTTCAAACTTTATTTTCATGGAGCTAGAGGGGTTAGGAGCTTATATAGTACCATGTGCAGTGCGGATTGCCTTATGGTCCGTGAGATAATGGGTAGTAAAACCCCTTTCCTAATATTGATAATGTTGTCTCTTACTAGTTGTTGTACTAGAGCAGAGTTTTCACTGCAGGTGAGAAAATTGGCTCCAATTCATAGGTTGAGAGTTTCCTCGCTTGTTGGAAGCTATGCTGAGCCCATGTTATTACATGTCCCCTCTCTTTTGCCTCCGGAAGTGTGCTCGCACGGCTGAATTGAAGCCGGACACTTTGTATGGGAGTTGTTACCTTAAGTGTCCGGTTTCAAAATGGCCGCGTGAGTACACATACGCTCGCCCACACGTCCGTTACAGATGAAGCGCCTTGTCTTTCGTCAAAAGGCTTCACAGTCCAGATGGCCGCGGTACGAAATGCCAACAATTATAATTCTTGGTTATTCCCCCGCTTTGTTTGCTATAGAAGCTTTCGTTAGGACTGGTGGGGGGTACCGTAGTTCCTGTTTGTTTCGGGTGCATAAACTGCCTGAGTGCTTTTTCACACTTCTCCCGTTCACCGTCCTGCTATTGAGTCACGTCTTCTCCCAAATTGTTTATCAGATCTAGCATTCTTTTTCTCTTGCTCTCTACCACTATCTTTGCCCTTTAGACCTTTTTTGTATGAACCCCCATCCCCAAAACTGAACCATGATCGTCACCGGGAGCCTCTAGCTCAGCCTCTATTTGAACCTGTTGTTTGTGCCGTAATTTCTAAACTATCTAAGAATTTTAGAATAAATTACTTTAGGTCCTCTGAGACGCGAGCGGGGGGTTTTTTTTTCTATTTTTGCAAAGCAAGCAACTACGGATTTGGGATTTCCCAATCCTGCTTAACCCCCTTTGGAGGATTTTTGTGCCCATTTTCTTTCTTTTTTCTTTCCCCCTTTTGGATACCTCTCCTTGCGATTGCTGTCATTATTTGGGGGGAGAACAGATGGGTTGAAAGCATGTTGGGGACTATTGCCGATTGTATGGGAAGGCAAGCGTGAGTATTTGGGTTGGTCTAGCAGATGCTTTAAGGATGGTCTGTATCTGTGTTAAACGAGATATCGATTGGCGACAGAGAAGTTTTTTTTTGGATGGTATGCCGGAAAGTTAGATAGCGCGTACAGGCTATGCACTCAGCGGAATCCCATTTGAGCCCCTACCATGATATCATCAAGAGATCTCACCAAATAAAGCTAGGTCCTAGAGGGTTTTTCCCTGGGGATTCTCACGCTCATGCCCCTTCCAGGAATACTGATAGAAGGCACACTTTGTATGAGAGAGAGGTATAAGGGGAGGGAAGTAATACGACTTTATAGTAATGGAAACGCAGGCATTCGCTGTCAAGTGTAGGCACCTGGTATTGGAGTGTCTTACAACCGAAATCTCCCAGGGGAGGAGATCAGTTATCCCCAACTGTCCCCCGCTCCTTGGTGGTCCGGCGATCCCCGATTGCAACGCTGTTTGCCTATTTCTTATCCTATCTTTTCTTGCCCTCGTGCCCTCCTCTTCTTTTCTTAGGTAAAGCCATGGAAAGGAAAAACGGGATGCAATTTAACTTGACTTCATGGGAAAACCGTCTTTTCTCCTCCCTCCCCACCACAGCTGTTATCCTGATCATGGTACCCAATGAAACCAACGAGCACGTGATATATACCTTCCTTTTAGAATTCCTTCAGCGCATTCCCGGGCCCTACATGCCAGGCTGAGTTATCCCCCACGCAAGCGTTCACGCGGTTCCCCAGATAGCCACGATGTCCCAGGAGCGGCCCGCTGCTCGAGGAGATTCTATTTGACATCCGATGTGCTTCACCATTGCCCCTGCGGGTGGTGTTGAGCCCTGTTCTGACCATCCTAATCAGGAAGGTGAAAAGCGGGGTCCGGAAAGTAGACTAGCGGTAACGGAGCTTGGGCAACCAACCCGGAGAATTTACCGGCATGGTGCCCGCATCACACTCATAGTCAATCTTTAATTGTACGGTGCCTAGAGGTGGGGGCAAGGGTGCTGTGGCGAGCGGGTTTAGCAATAGCATTTCTGAGCAGTGGTGAGGGCTTTTGAGCGCAAGGAGAATGGTAGTAGGTTCAGTAGGATATAGGGCTTTTAAGGGGGGCAAGGGACTGTGTTTCGGTTGATTTGTGGGGAGGCACTAGGGAATAGGACTGCTGGGGCCCTATTGGGAGAGGACAACACACACAAGAGATAACTACAGTGTGGCCTAGTTTAGTTTTTCATCAGTCCTCTCAGAGAAGAGGGACGTTTTTTTTTTCCTTCGAGGCGGGATTTTTCTTCAGTTCTTCTCTTCTCCAGAGAGAGCCCTTTGTCTTTCTCTTGTCTTCGGCTTTTAGGTTTCCTTCCCTACCCCCAGAATTTATTTACCTCGTTGGAAAAGCAAGAGCAAGTTTGTCCACGCCCTGGCTAGCCTACCCTCGCCTCACAGAATCGTCTAAGGAGCGAGGACTCCGACAGTGCCGACTCGCTGCACCCTTCACTGACTCAAAGCAACATATCGTGGCAAGTGGGCTACCGTGGCAGGAGCAGCTGATGGTCCGCTCTACTTTATTCCATCACCAAAAAAAGCGCCGGGATCGGTTTTTCCCATGGTTAACTTACACCCACCACATTTTTGCCACCAAGAGCTAAGATCGCTTCGCTTTTGCTTACACCCCAAGTGCGATCGTCCATGGGTGCCGTATCGTACGAGTACCGGTACGGCACTGTACGAGTACTGTGCACTAGCACTATGATCTGCTTGTGCTCCCCTGGATTTTCGCTGCCCGTGGGGGGAGGGGGGAAGAAAAAAAATCGGTGGTCCCGGAGCTTTGAATCTGGTGTCCGGTGGGAGTTCCGATTGTTGTAGGAATCAGGACTCGAGGGTGTTGGAAGTCCAAAGCTGCTCCCCACACCTGCCCGGTACCCTCCTACTCTTTCCCCCCTCTCCCCATTCCCATTTCCTATCCCCCCAGTCCCCCCCCCTTCCTTCTCTTCTCGCATTGTTTGCTTGTTTGTTCCCTTTGTTTTTCGGGAGAGCGCTTCGAGAGCGCACGGCAGCGGAGCGCGAAAAAGCCCAGGAGAGAGCGCATGGCGGAGCGCTGGAAAGCGCACGGCTGAGTGCCACAGCGCGACAGAGAGCGCGCAGTGAAGGAGCGCAGCGGAGAACCGCAGAGAGGAGCGCAAGAAAAGCGCGGGAGAGCGCGCGGTGGAGGACCGCAGGAAGAGTGCAGGAAAGGCGCGGCGGAAGAGCACCGCGGAATAGCGCACGGCGGGAGCGCAAGTTATGTCTTTCCTTTGTTAGCTCTTTCTTGTTTGCTCGGCGGATATGGGGGCTTACCTGGAGGGGGCGGGGAGGCATCGGTTTGTCTTTTCCTTTGTTAGTTTGGTTGTTTGCTTGCGAGAGGGAAAGGAGGACTTACCTAGGGGGGGGGTGGACATTAGGACTTTGCCGGTTTGCTGTTTTGTTGCTCGGCGATGATATATGCCTGTCTTTTCCGTTCATGTTAGTTAGAAGAACATTGCGCGATAGTTAGGGGAGCGGGTGAGAGGGAAAGAGAAAGAGAAAAGTTTTTTGCTGTGAGTTTAGCGATCCTTCTCCGTGAATAAGCTTGGCGTTTCGTTTCACAGCCCATCACTCGGCTGGTTTCCGATTGGCCAGTTGCGACAGATCCCTGTTCGTTCGCCGTTGCCGGAGCCGTTGCGACCACCGTTCCTCCGCTCTTTTCAAAAGAGGGGCCTGTTTGAGTTTGTGCCTCGGGAGGTAAAGCACGGTAGTTTTCCCTCGATGAGTATGATGCCTGCGCTGACGAATTTTCATCATAGAGTGCATGCCAGAGTGGTGTTCGGTAAATTTTGCGCGGCCGACAAGGCACCAAAGATCGCAGTGAATCCTTTGTGGATTGGTGAAATAGCCGCTTTTCAAGTCCGCTTGATGACCGCCACTATTTACAGAGAGTGTTAGGCGGGCGCGCCCTCTCGCCAGGAGAACGATCCCTCACTCAGGTGAGCAGTAGACTACCGGTGCTGCCTAAATAGGTCCGCTCTCCGGGAGGGTGTGATGGGCTATGGAGTCATTTGGGCCGGTAATTGTTAAAATACGGGCATATGTCACCAATTAGCTTTATTTACTTTCCCAACACACTGTCCCTGGACAAAATGGGCAGATCGTTTACCGGTAGACTATTTCAAGCCGGTCTAGAATCTTTCTCTATATATGGGGGAGATTTCCTTTGGTCTAGAGTCTCTTGAGCGAGGCTTGAAATACAAACTTAGCGTGGCTAATATTGCTGCCTCTATGTCATATCGCTACTCCGACAGTGACTTGAAAGACCCATTTTGTCGGTAATTAGGTATCTTTTCATCTCGGAGCACCGGTACTCCTGCCCTGGACTAACTGAAAGGCTTCAGTACGAGCGGGCGGGAGAATTTTCCCGAATATCAGGCTCGAGTGCGCGTTGGATCGCCTACCGGACATGCGGTTAGGGGATATTCGGCTGTAGGGCTCGTGGGTTTTAGGTGCGCCATTTTCGGGCTTGCGGCTATGGTTTGCTGCTTCTGCGCTCGGGTCTGGGTAGGGTCTGGACACCCCTTGGTCCTGTGTCTTTTAGCACCTGTGTGCATTCTGAACTTGGCCTGGACGTTTCTTGCAGTATCATACGAAGAATTCGGCTGTTGAGCTGGCAAATTCACCATTGGCACGACCATTGGTCGGAACTATCCAGCGATATATGAAAGGCCGCCATCGGCCGCCATCGGTAGGCTGGGCAGAGCCTCATTCTGATTAAAAGGGTGACCACGTCACAGTGTGTAGCTGGCTGATATATGTCCAAGCAGTACTTGTCCACTCCCTTATTTCTCCATCCATCGTTCTCTTGAATTAGCGGCAACCGCATTTACTATGCACCAGCAGTTGTCTTTGGTGTTCTTCCTATATTAGGGGGGGAAGATTTATCAACCATCACCGGGGCTACGGACTGTTATTTTCTTCCCATTCATAACATATTCAGTCAGGCTATCCACTTCACAAAGGCGTTCTCGTCCCAGCGCTAGTCTATATCTCGTCCCTCAGGATTAACTTCCCTTCCATTTCACCCTGTACGGATCTAGAGCCTATAAAAAGATGGCCGAAGAAAATACTACCTCTGAAGACGGATCTCCTCTTATTGGAGACTCCAATCGCCAAAAGAACCATGGCCGTCTCTTCTGGATGGAGATGAGCTGGCGCTTTGCTCTCGGGCTCCTTTTTAACATCTTCATCGTACTTATCCTATACACATTCTCTCAAAAGGGCAACCTCAGTCACTGGGAGAAGCGCTGGTTCAATGTACTCACCATTTCATTCTCCTCGCTTGTCAGCTTGATGTTGGGTTCGTTGTTAGGCCTATTGGGGAGTATGCTCCGCTGGCAGTTGTTAGCGCGCAAGTTGCATAATCCGATGGATGTAAGGTCCTGGCACATATGTAGGAGAGACACAGCACGCTAACACTATATTGTAGGTTGATTTGATACTGGGGATAGCCAACCCCACTGGGGCGTTCAAACTGATCTACCACCATACGAAGGATTGGAAGTGGTCCGCCACGACCGTGGTGGTCGTGATATACCTATTCATTAATATCGTCGGCCGGCTAAGTGTGGCGACGTTTGGATTGACGTATGATTTGAATGAGCTTCCTGGACTCAAGTATCCGGTCAAGCTCACAGATTGGAGCACGCCCGTATGGTTCAACGTGTCTGCAGACGGGTATGACCTTTTATCACAGACCGCTAGTAAGTGCAAGCGTTTATTCGTACGGACGTTCGGACTAAATGATGTTCAACAGGACGGATGAGTGATTATGCGGCAGTTGGAATGTCATCAGTTCTCACTGAATTCGACTCGACGAACCCAGCAATCACCTTAACCAACTCAAGTGGACAGGGCCTAGATCGGAAGGTCGAGGGAGATAAAGTCATATATTCTTACTCCTTGAAAGAGTATCAGGGCCTTGATGTGCATCCAGCACGGGATAAGGTACTTCATAGTTCATCATCATGTGTTGGACGGACCATGTTGGGGTCAAACATTTTCGAGGACGGAAAACTGGTCGGTAACGTCGGTAAGTCGTCCCACCTGCCAAGGAAGGGGAGCCCGCCCCAGCGATTAACCAATGTGATTAGATAAAGTGGATGAGAGCAGTCCGGATTTTCTCAAGGTTTTGATGGGGCTGTTTACCTTCTATGATGAGGCTGAGATCGATTACATCTGGATCAATAAACTAAATTACAGCCAGTTATCTAGCCCAGCAGCATGTGCCACAACATGTAAGTATAGCCAAACCAACTACTCGTATCCAAGACTGACCAAATCACCTCAAGACCTCTACTCAGAAGTCTGGCAAAGCTACAAAGACAAGCACGACCGCAATGCTACTTTCTTCGAGTGCAGGACCTGCCTAACCGATACCAACAATAACCCGGGCATCGGCGATGACATCCTCTTCCGCCAACCCTCTGAAAACTCATCCCTCGTCGCTGGCCACCTCCTCCGCTTCGGCACCTTCGAGCGTGTCTTTGGGGGCTACGACTCGAAGGGCACCCAATTAGCTATCCGCTTGTACTCCAGTATGAACAAAAACTCGCACTTCTTGAACAATATGAGGAATGAGCTCCACACCGGCGCAACGGGAGATGCGCCTCACGTCGAGGTCCCAGTGGAAGCCGAACTCTACGCCGCACACCTCGCTGCCCGCCTCCCACTCCTCGCTATCATTGGCGCTGACAGCCAGCTCCCGAAAGTAACGCGGGAAAAAGGCGCGTCAGAGCAACCATTCATCTCCGTCGCGCTGGAGGTAAAATGGACCCGAACCATCGCGGTCCTTGTCTCCATCCTTATCGGCCAGCTCCTCGCCGTCGCTGTCGTGAAATTCATGTGCCGGAACGTCTTCCTACGTGACCACGATAGCTTTTTGTCGCTCGCCCGAATCTTGAAGACGAGCATGGAGAAGGTGGAGGGACTGAGTGCGGGTAATGGGAAGGATTTGGCGACGTTCTTGGATGGGGAGGGTGTGAGGATGAGGTATGGGACTAGGGCTAGGGAGGATTATCTGGAGGTTGATCTTTGGGATGATGTGCAGAATTGGTTTCCGGACTCCCTGTATGCGTAGTGGCGAGGATTTGAGGTGCGTGTGAGGGGTGGCTGGAAGGACTTCCTTGGCCTGAAGATCATCCGGGGACCGTAACGCTCAGGACATGTGCAGGGCGAGTGGGGCTATCTCATTGCATTCTTTATTAACAGGGCCGGCTAGGAAGTCATCAAACTACGGAAAGAGAGTGCTGTCTTTAAGGAATTATACAAAGTATAATCTGTTATCTTTTGCTGGTGTTCTTTTGCCCGTGGGGAAGGATTGATGGCAGGCTCCCGAGCAGAGATCGCAAATTAATGTTAAGCCATAATCTCGGGTACCAATCGCTCAGACGAAAACCCCCCATACACTAAATCCCGATCTATTCTCTCGTAGAATCCGTGAGTTCGACTCGATGCAATACCACGTCAACTGCTATACTTGTTCCTGCGAGACGCATTACTAGTATAAAAAGAGAGCAAACTGCTAGAATACCCCTGGAAAAAGGAGCCGGGGTGCACAATACCCCAGAAGCTTTCTCAATACCCCGGCGGTCATAACTCAGAACACAGTATTATACTTTGAACGTCTAACGCTATAAGTACATGTACGTACATAACACGATAACGAGCAACAGCCCAGTTCACGGGTGTGAGTTGGGGCTGCGTAGAGCTCTACGTCGGCCGCTTACTGACTCTCTAAATAATATCATTATAAGTCCTGTCGCAAACCGTCACAGTGCATCTGTACCTCTGCATTCAAGTACAGGTTCTGTATTTAAGTCTACAGCACAATCTACGTGTAATTATATATATTTTAATTGTTCTTCTGAACCTGTCCCTGAACTGCCCTTCACCCCCGCTACAACTGCTGCAGGCCGACCTCGCTGCCACCGCCAACCCGCCCCGCCTGCTGAGTACACTGCCGCCCGCTGCGCCGCACACCACCGTAATTTGACCTAGTTTCACAGAAGAGTGGGGCTAGACTATCCAGCTCTCGAGCGGTGCGGGAGAGTGAGAAGGGGGGAGGGGGGGAGGGGGAGGAGTGCAGCGTGTATATTAACAGAAAGAAAAAAGTTGCCGCAGAAGAACTCCTAGATACATAATGTCCCCCGCGGTGACACCTCGCTTACCTCATAGTAGGACCGAAAGACCGGTAACTGTAGTTACTCGATAGAGCAACATATAACTGGCCGTGAGTAAAGACTGGCATCGGTAAGTCCACGCCAACCATATTGAATGACTAGCCCTGCGACCTATTAATAGTCATCGCGAAGCAAAGACGGATATGAAGCTGCGTCCTAGTCCCGATATATGGTAGTTTCCCCTGTTATAGAGCTTAGCTTGATATGTGGAACCAGCAGTATCTGGCCGTCGAATTTCCTATGTTACCTAAGATACGGCCCTCAATGCAATGCCAAGCGATGCCTATGGTGACCATACGGGTGTCACTACCGAGGCCGATCCTTGGGAGAGAGGTTCCGCAAGAGGATTGTCGGGGCCCCGGGGTTCAAACAGAGCGGCGGCGGGGGAGGAAATCTGGATCAGCGTTAACCCATGATAACACGGAAGCAGGGATTACACATGGCCGTAAAATGGCGCCTTCTTTCGGAACTCGGTAACATTGGGTGGTATGTACGAGTACGGTACACGGCCGTTCATGGTAGCACTACAGAGGTTTTTTTTTAAAGTTTCCGGAATGTGAGTTACATCCATGTCCCAAGTTATGGCAGTTCCCGCAAAGTTTAGCACCGCGGATCTATAAGTTACACAGTAATTGAACCACTTATTAATTTCCCATTCTGGAGACTTAAAAAAAAAAAAAGTCGAGTACCATACCTGACAGCTGATGGACCCATAAAGCAGAAGCCTCATTTACCTCACCCTCCCAGACCCTGATCTGCTGTAACGCTGGGATACGGAGGGAGGGCCATAGGAATGACCGCTGTAGGCTGGCTTCTGTCTGAGCCCTGCTACCCCGCTGGATGGCTGGTAAGATCTGCGCAAAGTCACCGGCGAAGAGTCTATGGATACAGCCGAGGTGAGAGTTGTCGCCGAAGCGAATGTCGGATAACACGCGATGAGCCCCTTCGAAGCAGTACTTATGCTGCATTGGCGCTCAGTCCCCGACGCTGAGAGAGGCCATCCGTAAGAGCTGTGCGAGCTGGGAATTCTTCAAAAGATCACAGGTAGGAGTGCCATATATATTCTGCAAGTTAAGCTGTTTGACCATCCTCGAGTTGATCCATCACCTGAGCTGCGAAGACATTCCGGGTAAGTCTAAATTTAAATATGTTGGACGTTAGCCCACCAGTCCTTGAGGAATCGTGATAGGAAGAAGTCGGCAGTTCAGAGGTGGTGCACGAGTGCTGGAGTACTGTGGTGCTCATAATCCCGGTACTCTACCGCAAAACTGGTATGCTCAGCCTGGTCTGTGGATTTATCCCCGATTACTTATCTACCGTAGGAGTGTTCAGCTTTTTAATTGGGGCCTTAGTGTCTCGGTGGCTGATGTGATAATCATACTTCTCGTAGTAGATTCCCGCTTAGACGCTGGGGGTGTTATGTCCTACTCCAGGACTCTACTCGAGTATTACACGGTACACAACCGGTATCGCACCCACGCTGAGTCTTCAAACGAACGATCCGAACACCGTACTGCACCAGGGTGTGGAGGCAGGTAGGGAAGGGTAGCAACTCACAGGACACTTCAGTCGCTGAGCGCGGCATATCGTGGCAAGTGGGCAGCTGTTGCAGGAGCAATTGAGGCTTCGCTTGAACCTATTCCGTCATCAAAAATAGTGCGGGGATTGTGTTTTCCAATGGTTACACCTACCACATTTTTTTTAACCCACGAAAACTGAAATCGCCTCGCTCACGCTCATACTCTTTATTGCCATACAGGTATACCACAAGAAATACCTGAACATGGCGTGTCGGATCCCGTCAGAATTTGGTATAGGCGCTCAGACGGGCACAGACACGCACAGACGATCTGCCATACAAATATTTAATGCCTGTGTTCAGGTATTTCTTGCTGTATACTTGTAGTGCTCGAGTTCTGTAGGAGCACCGGTAGTATTATATGCGGTAGGGTTGTACAAGCATGAATCAAAGCACGAGGGGCTTATTTGGGTTGTGTCTTTTGAGAGGTAAAAAGCACGGTTGGTTTCCAGCCCCGAGTACCCGCGCTGACGAATCTTCATTCCACAGTGCATTCCAGAGTGGCGTTCGGCATACCGTTCAACCAACAAAGCGCCAAATATTGCAGTTAGACTCGTGCTGGGGGCTACGGTACAGTATGTCGAGAAGCCAGATATGCAGCTCGGACTGCAAAATACACAAAGTCTTACCAAGGCTTGGAGCATGTTGCATTCCGCAGATCTGCGGAAATTTGCTGGGGTTCGGAGCAGCGTATATTGAGGGCTACCGGTAATGTGCGTTTTTGTGCCCCCGGCAGAGTCCCCCAAACGACACTCCCGACACGAGCCCAACCCTTCGCGAATTGGCCAAATGGACTGCCGTAGCCGCTTTTCGAGTTCGCTTGATAATTATCACCACCACGGTTTGTGGGAGCGGTGGCATCCATCCGCTCTCGGGGAAGGTATGACGGACCACGGAGCTATTGTCAACCACAGTCGACAGCACTTTCCCGCGCACCGGTATACCATAAACACACCAATATATACGTCCCCCAGTCATCGAAATCGCTGGACGGGTGGTGGATGAGATTGGGTGGATTTCGGGAATGGTGGGAGTGGTGGTACCGTTTCATCAACAATCACTCGGCTTTTCGAACGACGCCGTTTCCCCACCGGCCCATGAAACACCATCAATGGCTACTATGGATAACAGCCTTATTGGAGCTATATAAATAATTTACAAAAATTGGGAAGCCTCATATATACACCCCACCTACCAGTGGCCTACGCTCCGGATATGAAAATACGGTTACATTGTGGGTGCAAAACTTCGATTGCACCCTCCCGCTTCGTCACCTACTGCTCCTTTTCCCGCATTTGCATCTCCCGCTGTTCGCTTCTCTTCCTCTCTCTATGCATCCGAACAATCGCTTCGCGCATCTCCCTGGCCTACTTCTCCGCTATTGCCTTCTCCTGCAGCCTCCTTTCCTTCTCTTTATTCTGGGTAACCATTTCGGCATGCCTCTGCCTAACCCCCGGCTCCTTCTAAAGCCTTACGACCTTCTTCGCCTCCTTCGCCTCGTCCGTCCACGCCTCTAGGAAGGCGCTTGTCTTATTCATGACAATAGCCCTCACCTCATGACTATGGGGATCCATGATAGCAATAAACTTCTACTTAAGCCTCTTGTTTCCATTCCCAATCTTTATATTCTGCCTTGCTCGAGATTTCGCCCCAAGTGCCCAGAGATCAGCCCACCCGCTCTTGCTTGCGACTCTAAGCCCCTGTTTTCCGAGGCTCTTAGGGACAATCCAGCGTTCAATGGATCCTGTCGGAGTGCACATGTTAAATATGACAGGCCCATCGCATTTGGTGGGTGGGAGGGCTAACTGCAATTGTGGAATTGTACCTTAGCCTTACAACCCCCATAATCTCCACCCCAAATCCTAACCCAACCCCCATCCCATGCTACAGGGTCAGCCCCATAGATATATGTCTATACCGATACCCACCCCATATCCCCCACTCCATAACCTCCACTCTAGGTCTCCATTACAGAACCTCCACATGTTGGGGTCTCTGGTGGTGTTGGGGTCCCCCTGATGTTGGGTTTCCCGGCCTCTTGCTCGAGACTGGTGTTGGAGTCCCCCGCGATGTTGAGTTTCCCGGCCATAGCCACTCCTCAAACGTACAGTTTGGGTATCGCCGCTTGCGCGAGACTGGTGTTCAGGTCTCCGGTGGTGTTGGGGTGCCCCGTGATGTTGGGTTTCCCGGCTTGCTATCATTGGAGTGATATCGGGACATTTTCCGTTTTCCAATGTTTGGACCCTTCTTGTCAGGGAGAAATTATTGAAAATGACAGGTTGGAGAGATTTCTGGGGGTTGAATAGAAGCGGGGCCGATTCCCCAGCTCTGAAGATACCTAAGGAACATCCAATCAAGTCATATGAGTCCGAAAACTCCCTTTGTCGGTTCAAAAGATGAAATTTGGTGAGAAATTGGAGGTGTCGGGGATTGTTTCCAGTTCGGGCCGATCTGAGGTAGAGGGGGGCTAGTGGACAGTGGCTAGACTCCTATTACTAGACAAGACCCTGATTAGACCAATTATCATTTTTGTTTGCTTCATTTAAGGTTTTATTTTTTGTGTACGAAGTTAACAAGCGTTTGGGACTAATTTAACAAAAAAAAGACATGCTATCTGCGCTCTTGGTCTCTGCCAAACACCCACTGTCAGTATGGCACAAAGTAGTATTATCATCTCCCTTGTAGGATGCTTCTTATCATACCTTATTAACCATCCTTGTATCTTTGACATTTAAGCAGTGCCCCGTAGGCGGCCCGAGTTGCATTTGCAGACTCGCCAACTAAATAGTCCGTATTTAGATTGGACTTTTGGAACGCTAGGATAAATGCTGAAAATTTCTGATAAAACTCATCGGTCCCAGTTTTTTGGTTATGGGCCCGGACCTCCGCGTGGATATCCAGGATCTTTAGTGTCTCCTGGTGCGCTGGGGAAGTTAGCCTTAATACTTCAGTTGAGATATCTGTATGAGAAAGCAGTGTTCCTAACCGTCCAGTCCGTCTGTCTTTAGGATAGGACGGGACGGACTATAGTCGGTAGTCCGTCTTTTCGGTAGTGCCAGGGCGGGCTACGCCCGGGACGGGTAGGACTGGACGGACCACAGGGGACTCGGTCCTACTGCCTAATATCTTACGGACAGAAACGATAGTCCCCCGCAGTCCCCCGCAGTCCTGTGCGGTCCCCGGTAGTCCCAGATAGTTCCCCGCCGTCCTTGATAATCCCCCGCCGTCCCCGGTGGCCCCCCACCGTCCCCCTCGCCAACCTTGTTTCACCCTGTAGGGCCCGCCGTCCCACCCAAACACGGCCGTTCTCTACTTTCACCGCCCGGGACGGACTGCACATGACCGTCCCGTCCAGTCCGGGGTTCTTGGCAGTCCCCGTGTGGGGCCCCGCCGGGCTCTCGGACGGTTGGGAACACTGTTCACGGATTTTTTGTTTCTTCCTTCTCCGTATCGTACCCATCGAAGGAAGGTACTGGAGTCGAGGTGGGAGTGGGACCGGTACGGCCCTGGGAACAGTACGGCTATGGACCCTCGCACTTGGTAGGCCGGGTAACGTCAGCTACCGTATTATCTCACACGAGAGCCCCCGCCTCCGATCAGTCTAGCGTATTTTAAAATTGGCACTAAGCTAGTTTGGTTATAGTCCAATATCAGAAACGCCCCGTGCGCAGTAAGAGCCTGAGTACAAATCTCCTCCCAATACAAAGGGACACTACTACTCTAAACCTTCTACCAGCATAAAGTAATACTATTATTGAAACCTACTTAGTTCCAATACAACAAATATCTCCATACCACCAAACTAAAATTCTTCTCTGTCCCAGCGAAAGTCAAACTCAATGCCATCATTATCGCCTTCATCCTCAGTTTCACTGAGACCAGGAAACCGTTCGACAAAAGTCTGAGTTTCTCCAGCTTGAAGCAACCTGTGACTTCTCCTAATATTAGTAGCTGTGGGCGTTTGCTGTAAGGTTATAGGGTAGTGAGTCTCAAGTTGGCTTGAGGAACCTGGAATATGCCGGGAACGCAACTGCCTTCCATCTGTTGGAATACTGGATATTGGGGTGGACAAAACTGCATGCCGACGGGAGCTGTGTTGGGAACTGGGACCATAGGCTTGCCTCCGAGTCCGACCACAGGTTTTCCCTCGAGTACTAGGACGTGCATGTGTCGGTGCTGTCTCACCATCTTGAACTGCACTACTCGAAAACCGAAAAGAGGTCGTTCCACTATCAGAAATTGCCGCTGGAACAGTATCTGCCAATGTGGTTGATACACATACTGCACTTTGTACTAGTGCTTGTCTGTTAGGACCAAGGCTTGCTAATATCTATGTCAGTACTAGTATTATATGTAGTTGCTGGAACCGGAGGTACCATGATAAAAAGAATAATTTAAGGAAGATAGAAAAAGAGACTTGTAAACGTTACCTGGTAGGATGTTGGTACTAGGAGGCCTTGCGGTTTGGAATCCGGGAGAGAGGTTTTTGTCAACAAGGTCAAAGTTCTCATCACTTGAAGAACTTTGACTTGAGCTCTCGTCAGATGTTGCTGACCGTCCGTGAGATTTCCATGCACTTATTGCATTCATTAATAGTGGAGTTTCAAGACCCTTAATAGAAATCTCGCCATCACTGGAGCCACTAATGGGCAGGGAGAGTCCTAACTGCCTAAAGCTCTTCACAACAACTCCCTGTCGTTCACGGGAAAACTGTGACCATGCATGTCCAACACAGTAAGTCATCATCACTCACATCTCTCCGACAGCACTCTCTCCTTGAACATCCTGTGGCTCAATTTCTCGGCGGTCAAGTTCATCCTCAATTGTCTTTAACAATTAGCATTTATACTTGAGCTAGGCTTAGGCTAGAAAAATATGGTTCTAAATTGTATAAATTGTATATCGTACCTGTTTCAGTATATCCTTAAATGGACGATTGATGGAAACATCCAATGGTTGCACAAGCCCTGTGCATCCAGCTGGAATCATTGATAGCGTGATATTTTCTGAAATGAGAAGTTCCTTTACTGGACCAGTCTTGTGTGCACGTAAAAGATCCATAACAAGAAGTGTAGGTCGTTTTCCAAGAACCGGGACAAGTTGATCAGTAAGCCAAGTAAGAATTATCGCGGTATTGGCATATGCCTTCTTGTTAAACTTTACTACTACCCGAGGGTCATACCTCATTTCCTCCCTTCGCCGTGGTGTACGATAGCTTTCCTCAGCACCTCGGAAAATTATCAATGGTTTGACACGAGGGGTACCATCCGCAAAGACAGTCAATTGTATAGTTGCCTGCCTCTTCCCCCATCCTGACTTCTTGCTCCGGACCCAAACAGTTTTTTTTCCTTTATGCTCATATGTTTTACCCTCTAAATATTCCCATGGTAGTGGTGTTTGATCCATGTTGAGAATATTAGACACGAGATAGCGCCCAACATGGAGAACACCACGTAGTATATCTGTTGTACCATCACGAAGCTGTGAGTTCCGGCGGTTGAAGCAAAGAAAGTTGATAATCACTGCTAAATACTCTTCCGGTGGTTCCTGAGCCTTATTCGTGATAATTCGGAGAGTAATATCATTACGAACAAGAAATCGATTAAACCAGCCCATAGAAAATAAAAATACTTATGGCGATAGTGGATATAGCTCAAGGAACAGAGCTTTTGCCACACGTTCAAACCATTTCCTCCGAACAACTCGACCGAGTTCTCGTCTTTCGGTAAACTTTACGATAAGGGCCGCTTCGAGTGCTGGCCACCGGGCACGAGATGAGCAATTCTTTTTTGCACTTTTCTTTTGCTGTCGTAATTGTCCCTCAACCTAATAGTTATTAACTTCATGTCAGAGTGTCTTCAGATGCCAGTAACCAAAGAAAGTGTATTACAGATAAAACTTACCTTCCGCCACGGTGACAGTTGAGATCGATTTTTTATCCCAAATTTCTTCACCACCTCAGCTGTTGTAGCAGTACGGAAACCACCTTTTCTATCATTGATCTCTGAATAGTACCACCATGAGAGGACACCAAGTTTAAACTCGCCAGTCATGCCACGCTTTGCACGCGATGGTGTCGCAATAGAGCGTGGATATTTGTGACGAAAGTCGGTAATTGGTCCTCGGTGGGGGCCCGGACGCCTGCGAACTGCTCGTGGTGTGGGGATCACATGACCCAGTTCCTCAATTTCCTCAGAGGGTTGTATGCCAGTGGTCACTGGCGTTGTGCGTACTACTTGATTCCATTGGTCGGAGGCGAAAGAAAAAGAGAAAAGTCTGGCAGAAACATCATCAATAGAAGATGTCTGTAGTACTGATATTGGTGCTGGTCTCGATCTGGCTACTGGAGTTGTGGAAAGAAGCATTACTGGTCGTTATGGTAGCTGTGGAGTATGGATTGAGGCTTTCGTAGGGGGTGTTGTAGTCGTTGGTGATCATGGAGATGCAATTCTTCCTCCGGAATGGCTACCACATGGCGTTGGTTTTTGCCAAGGATGCTTAGCCTATTTGGGAATATTTTTGCGCTAAACTAATTCTGGGAGGGGGCTCTCGTGTGAGATAATATGGTATATCAACCTTTTCTACCCGTTCATCCATCCATCAGTCCATTTTCCTCCATCCAACCCACCCCGCGCCCCACCCACGATCATGTGTCCCCCCACTCTAGAGTACCGGTACAGTACCCCACACCTTGGCCTAGCCAAAAGACTTCAACACGAGCCGGTGGGAGGACTTTCCAGAATATCATACTCGAGTATGATACGTGTTGGATCGCCTATGGCGCATGCGGTTAGGAGATATGCGGTTATGCAGGGCTTGTGGCTTTTACAGGTCTACGGTTGGGCTTGTGGCTGTGGCATACTGCTTCAGCACCGCAGGCCAGGAGGCGTAGCATAGGGTATAGTATTTCGGTTTGGCTGGTACCCGTTACCATACGGCATTAGGCATTTCGGGTGTTTGGTTTACCAGTAGCTTGAACGTATTTTTTGTGTGCGATTGACATAGGTTTTTTGCCTCTGTATTCATGCCTGTCGCCTTTGGGCATGGGGCATCAGTTTTCGCGGTTCGGATTCTTCTGGATGGTCTAGGGTGATGGTGTTTTCCGGAGAGTGTGCCAGTGTTTCTCTAGAGTTCGTCAAGTTTTATTTGGCTTCCGGGGCTGTTGGCTATCTGGAAATATATCTATACAAGTGTTTACCCATGTGTAACCACCCTGATTCCTATATTCTGAATGTAGTACTGTACAATTAATATTACTTCTGTGAGTATGTATCACCAATTATAATAACTTTCCTGGTACTCATTATTATAATAGCTTAGCCTATAGGATGACAATGGCTACTGCTTAACTGAACTATAAGACCTTTGTAAATACTGTAACGTGTTCGCACCGGGGTGCTAGTCATGCTTCCAGGTACAATAGGAGTAGCGTACAAGTTGATCTACAACCTATGGGTGCACTGCGCAAAGGGAGGTTGTGAGAGAAAGATATAAAGAATAGGGACTTGAAGAGGTAACAGTTCAACCAAGTATATTAGAAATACTCTGTCCGTCGAAGTCTGCTGTTCCTCTAAGGGATTCAGCAGTCTTTAAATACAAGATTTCATCCATGTCCTGCATGGGCGAGTTCCCAAATATTCCTTTACTCAAACTACAAGTAAAACAAACTGAGTATCAAAGGATACTCAAAACCACAAGTAAAACAAAACATAAAACAAATTCTTGAACTGAACAAACTGAAGTCCAGTTCCGGTTACATTCCCCAAAACAAAACATCTGTTTGCCTAAACAAATCAATAATCTTGAAAATCAAAATCCTCATAAACATCCTTGCTATATTCCTCATCTGCTAGCGCCCAATCTCCATTACCAATACAAAATACACATGTCCATAATTGTAAAAAACAATTTGAATAAAGGAAATGAAAGTCACAGTAATCGCGGATACCTGCTGCTCTTTCCCATACTTCCACTAATAGGTCTTCGCAATTCGGGCAGTAATCAACCAAGAGGGTATCAAAGTAGTTTTCTAGTAGGATAGCACTGCGGTCCACCAACAGTCCCACAAGCTGATGGCATAGCCTCACATTCAGTTCCTCATGGTTTTCCATCTTTAAGGTATTCGGATAGGAAGTGTGCCGTTAGATAAAGGTCTCTATAACATCTGCCATTGTTTGGTCTTTTTCACTGCTGCTCTCAAACTTGTTTGCATCGTAGGGTGCCCAGAAATCCGCTCTGGTACGGGGGTCTTCGCGTATTTGTTGTGTGGTAGGTAAGGTAGGTAACCAAGCTATCATTACATGGTTGATAGTGGGGGGTAGTTGTTCTCCGGGCATGTTGGCTTCCCACCACTCATGCACAAGGGTCATCACATTCTCAATTCCTTCCACTGGCTCCCAGCTAATCTCGGAGTCCGGATAACCTTTCTATTTGATCAGGAACTGATCAGTTCCATAGCGCTTCCTGTGGTCAAGGATTTCATCTACTTTCCATTCCTTCTGGTTGTGGATAAGTAGCGGGGCTGGCTGGGAGTAGCTGCGTTCTGGGAATCTGCTATCGTCATTTGGGTGCCATCTCTTAACTGTAGTTGAATGAACTACTGCCTTGCCACGCCGGTACATTCGTCCCTCCAGTTTAATGGTGTAATTCTCGGTATTGCTGTCGAATTCCAGTACTTTGAATGGACCTCGCCTGCGGGATTGGAGTTTCTTGCTTCTGCTGTTCTCAGGACTGAATAGGTTGCCATGTACAATGACCATAGCACCAGGGGGTATGGCATGATGGAGTCTTTGCTTCTTTTGTGCTTTTGTTGTATTTCGGAATCAGGCGGTTCTTAGTACCTGGTAGGCATCATTTCGTAGGACTTCATATTGGTTGAGGTGGTTGTCACAGGCTGGTACTGCAGAGTCCTTAAACAAGGTGGAGGGTAAGAGGGGGTAGTTTCATCCATATATTGCTTTGTAAGGGGCTGTGTCAATAGTACTAGAGTACATTGCATTGCTGTATGCTGCTGCTTCCAGAAGGGCTGGTTCCCAGTTGTTTTGTAGCTTGTTAATTATGTTCCGGAGGTCTGTCTTGACTTCTCGGATCTTTCACTCCACTTGGCCATTCGTTTGATGCTGGCCTGGCGCGGCTAGGATGTGTTCTTTTCCAATGGAGGTTAAGGTTTGTCTCCAGAACTTAGATGTGAACTTAGGGTCTGCATTAGTGACGATGGAGAGAGGGTGGCCATGAGGGGTAAAGACATTTCGTCGCAGTAGGTCCCATGTATACTGGGCTGTAGAAGATGCAAGAGTGGGTATGAGCCAGGTAAATCCAGAGAAGCGGTCCAGCGATACCAGGATAGTGTCATATCCACTAGATTTGTTGAAGGGTCCTGCGAAATCTATAGCATATGATTCAAACACATCAGTAAGTAGTTTTAGTGTCCGGGTATATCCTTCTGGTAGGGAGGTTGGTTCCTTATTCCTTTGTGTAATGTGTTCGCACCGGGGTGCTAGTCAGGCTTCCGGGTACAATAGGAGTAGCGCACAAGTTGATCTACAACCTATGGGTGTACTGCGCTAAGGGAGGCTTCGAGAGGAAGATATAAAGAATAGGGACTTGAAGAGGTAACCGTTCAACCAAGTATATTGGAAATACTCTGTCCGTCAAAGTCTACTGTTCCTCTAAGGGATTCAGCAGTCTTTAAATACAAGCTTCATCCATGTCCTGCATGGACGGATTTCCAAATCATCCTTAAACAACCCATAAAATAAACAGAGTATCAAGGGATACTCAAAACGACAAGTAAAACAAACTGAGTATCAAAGAATACTCGAAACCACAAGTAAAACAAACTGAGTATCAAAGGATACTCGAAACCACAAGTAAAACATAACATAAACCAAATCCTTGAACCGAACGGACTGAACTCCCGTTCCGCTTACATTCCTCAAAACAAAACATCTGTTTACCTAAACAAATCAATAATCTGGAAAATAAAAATCCTCATAAAAATCCTCGCCATATTCCTCATCAGCGAGCGCCTAATCCCATCACCAATACAAAATACACATGTCTGCAACTGCAAAAAACAATTGGAATAAAGGAAATAAAAGTCACAGTAATCACGGATACCTGCCGCTCTTTCCCATACTTCCACCAATAGGTCTTCGCAACTCGGGCAGTAATCAACCAAAAGGGTATCAAAGTAGTTTTCAGGTAGGATAGCACCGCGGTCTACCAACAGTCCCACAAGCTGATGGCGTAGCCTCACATTCTGTTCCTCATAGTTTTCCATCTTTAAGATGTTCGGCTAGAGAGTGTGCCGTTAGATAAAGGTGTCTATACTATCTGCCATCATTTGGTCTTCGTCACTGCTGCTTTCAAACCCGTTTGCATCGTATGGCAGCCAGAAATCTGGTCTGGTAGGGGGGTCTTCACATATTCGTTGTGTGGTAGGTACGGTAGGTGACCAAGCTATCGTTATGTGATTGATAGTAGGGGGTAGCTGCTCTCGGGGCATGTTAGCATCCCACCACTCCTGCACGAGGGTCATCGCATTCTCAATTCCTTCCGCCAGCTCCCAGCTATTCTCCGAGTCTAGATCCCCTTTCTATTTGATCAGGAACTCATCAGTTCCATAGCGCTTTCCGTGGTGAAGTATCTCTTCCACTTCCCATTCCTCCTGGTTGTGGATAAGTACAGGGGCTGGCTGGGAGTGGCTGCGTTCTGGGAATCTGGTATCGTCATTTGGGTGCCATCTCTTAACTGTAGTTGAATGAACCACTGCCTTGCCACGCTGGTACATCCATCCTTCTAGTTTGATGGTGTAGTTCTCGGTATTGCTGTCGAATTCCAGCACTTTGAAAGGACCTCGCCAGCGGGGTTGGAGTTTCTTGCTTCTGCCAGTCTCCGGACTGAACAGGTTTCCATGTACCATGACCATGGCGCCGGGGGGTATGGCATGATGAAGTCTTCGCTTTTTCTGTGCCTTTGTTGTATTTCGGAATAGGGCAGTTCTTAGTGCCTGATAGGCATCATTTCGTCGGGCTTCATGTTGATTAAGGTGACTATCAGAAGCTGGTACTGGAGAGTCCTTGAATATGGGACGTGGCAAAAGGGGGTTGTTTCGTTCATATACTGCTTTGTAAGGAGCCATGTCAATAGTACGGGAGTACATGGCGTTGATGTATGCTGCCGCTTCCGGAACAGCTGGTTCCTAGTTGTCTTGTCGCTTGTTGATTATATTCCGGAGGCCTGTCTTGACTTCTCTGATATTTTGCTCCACTTGGCCATTCGTTTGGTAGTGGCCTGGCGCAGCTAGGATGTATTCAATTGCCATCGAGGTTAAGGTCTGTCTCCAGAACTTAGAGGTGAATTTAGGGTCTGCATTGGTAACGATAGAGAGGAGATGGCCGTGAGGGGTGAAGACATTCCGTCGCAAAAGATTCCATGTCTCTTGGGCGGTACTTGATGCAAGGGTTGGTATGAGCCAAGTAAATTCCGCAAAGCGATCCAGCGCTACTGGGATAGTGTCATATCCGCTAGATTTGTTGAAGGGTCCTGCGAAATCTATAGCATATGACTCGAACACATCAGCAGGGAGCTTCAGTATCTGGGCATATCCTTCCGCTAGGGTAGTCTGTTCCTTATTCCTTTGGCATTCTTCGCAGGTCTTCGCATAGTGCTTGAAGTCACTACGCATTTCTGGCCAATACAGGTATTCTGAAGCATAATGGAGGTTCCGGTCAGCGCTAGCATGGCCTTTGTCCTGGATTTCGCTGATTATGTATTGCGAAGTGTCTTTCCGTTCACCAGGTGTGCATCAGGGACATAGAGGGCTTTGTTGCCATATCTGGTAGGGGCATATATCATTCCATCCGAGATTTCGTAGAGTTTAAGGTCTCCGGTCCTTCCACTGTCAAGAACTTTGTGGTAGAGGGAGTCGCAGCGGTAGGCCTTGATCATCTGGGCTCGAAAGGTTCCCTTCAGGTCATCCATAGTTGACCGCACGTCCCTCTCTTCCTCTATGAGTTCTCCACGGCTTGGTCCCTCATCCTCATCCTGTCCTAAGTTCTCTTCATCGAAGGATTGGTATAGATCGTGGTGGAAGTCGTCATGGGTAGGGGGCATGACAGAGATGAGGGTTTTGGTATTGTAGTAGCCAAGTGCGTCACTATAGAGGGGTCTGGCCACTGGGGGTGAGCTTGATGGGTATTCGGTTGGCGGAGGGTAGAGATTTGCAGCTGCTTCTAAGTGTTGGATGTCAACAGGTACTTGTGCCTCTGGTTCAAGTAAGGTAGCCGGGGGTGGCGATAGCTCATCTGTTAGGTTTAGGATATCCTTCGTTTGCTCTTCGTCCCAGGCTCAGCCATAGCTAGTGGATCCCGATTGCTTGCTAGTTTGGCTTCGGGGCTTGGGGTGGTTGTTGACAAACTTAATCTTGGTTTGGTGGTAAGGATAATGATCGCAGTAGCATTGAGAATAATGGATCGCTGCATGCTTTCGGTCCAGCAAGGGGGTCCGGCGGAGGGTGCAGGTGTTGCCCCAGTGGTTTCCAGCTACTCTGTCACCAGGGCTGTCTTGTCCTTCAGCATAATACTATATGTATGAGTCTGGAGAAGGGGTAGGAGTAGGGGAGATAGGTCTTTGTTGACTCCATGGTGTTGAGTTCTTGCTCAAATGTAGTCGAGTTAGATAGGTCGTCGTCAGATCTGGTGTGGTCTTGGACATATGGCGGGTTCTCGACTTCTTGGTTCTCATAAATGCGGGAGAGGGTGTCAGCTAAATAGTTAGTTCGCTCTGGTATGTAGATGATCTTAGCATCATATTTGCTGATTTCGCTAATCCAGCATGTCCTCCTGCGTCCCGGTATCTTTTCTGTCTTGAGGTTAGTAAGTGGTTGGTGGTCGGTTACTATTATGAACTGGTTTCCCATCAGGAGATGGTTGAAAGCATTGAGCGGATCGATAACCGCGAGAGCGTCCTTGTCGGTTGTTCCATAGTTCATTTGAGAGTCAGTGAATTTCCTGCTATGGAGGGCTGCCGGTCGCACTGTTTCATGTGACAACCCCTGGCCCACCCAGGCGCCAACTCCAACATCTGATGCATCAGTGATCAACCAAATAGGTTCCTTTTTGGAATAGTCTAGTGGTCGGACCACTTCCGCTTCCTTGATTAGTTTTTTTACATTTCTGAATGCCTGGTCATATGTGGGTGTCCACGCGAACTTGGCTTTTCCACTTAAATCTATGAGGGGTGCCATTATTGTAGCATGGTGTGGGAGGAAACGTGCGACATAATTGACTAACCCAAGGAATCGCTGTAGCTCCTTCTGTGTCCATGGTGTAGTCCTGTTTCCGATAGATTCTATTTTTCCACGGGTGGCGTGAATTCCTTGATTATCGATTACATGTCCTAGGATTTCGAGCCTGTCCGCGAACAGGGTTGTCTTTTTCCTGCTCGCATAGAATTTTTCCTGTCGCAATTTCTCGCACACCATCCTTATGTGCTGCGCATGCTCTTCTTCGGTATTCGAGTAGATTAGGATGTCATCAATGTAGACCCACACAAAGTGGTGTAGGTACTTGCTAAACAGGTTTTCCATAATGCGCATGAAGGTGGCGGGTGCATTAGTGTCTCCTTGCAGCATGACTCTGCGGATGAAAGTTCCGAATGGTGTCTTGAATGAGTTTTTTGATTCGCTTTCCTTGTCCACCCTTGTTAGGAAATAAGCGTCGCTCAAGTCTATCTTGCTACGGTATTTTGCGTGACCTACTGCTTCCATGATCTCGGTTTGATTCGGAATCAAGGAACTGTCCATTACCGTATTGCCCTTTCGGAGTTTGAGGTCCACCAATGGTCTGATTCGCTTCCCATCTGTCTTTAGTTGGACAATCATAGGCGCTGCGCCAGGTGCCTGGGTTCTGTAGATTACTCCTCTTCTCATCATCTCATTGATCCAGTCCCGTAGTTGGTCTTTGTAGGCATTGGGAATTGAGTAGGTGGGTTGATTCCTAAGATTGTTTGGGTCTTTAAAGCTGATGTGGTGGTTCACTGCACGCATTAGAGGCAGCTTTTCCGGAAACTTGTCTGGAAAAACATCCGCAAACTCTTCCAGTAGTTCATGGACCGTTGATTCACACACTGCAGCTCCGTATTCTCCACTGGTAGGGGTGCAGGATACCCGGACCTTCTTGTCTGTGAATTCTATGACAGACTCGCCACATCTGATGACTGCATTGTGCTGGGTGAGGAATGGCATCCTAATAAGGGCATCGAACTTGGCTACATTTCTAAGGAGCATTTTGTGTTCCGGGAACTTGACAGATCCTAGCTGGATTGAGACATTTGCAGTTTTATGGCTAGTAGAGGGGGATCCTTTTACCGCCATAGCAACGGGGATCAGTTGTTGGAGGGCTTTGGTTATGAGTCCATGGGTAGCCGCAAAGGTGTTGCTAACCATGTCTGTACCGATAGCTCCCGTATCGAAAAGGACGCGGGCAGGATGACCGTTGATTTGAATGGTTCCTTCTTGTGCTCGGTGGGGTGTCTTTCCCGGTTTTGGCTGGACCAAGAAACACTGTGCTTCCATGGTATTGATTTGCACCTCTTCGTATTCGTCTGGTTCTATGTAGTTCGCTGTGGGTTCCTTTTTGATCGCCTTCCCTTTGCCCTTCTTAGTTGGACAATCTCGGGCCATATGTCCGGTCTTTCTGCATTCGAAACACTCTCCCTTTTCTCTTCGTTTCTCCTTAGTGGACTGCTTCGCGTTTTTCTGAAACTTGGACTTCTTCACCCTTGATGGCCCTGGTCCATTGTCTTAACGTTCCCTTCAAGGTGGTGGCGGGGATTTGGTTCCATAGGCATTGGTTTCATGTAGAATCGCATCCTTCCGTTCAGCTTTCTTAATGATATCATGGATGTCATCATCATCTTCTTCGATTGGTTCCACTTCTCTGTGGAGTAGGGGGTGCATAGCATCATAGAACCGGGGCTTCTGCATGTAGGCCGACACTGCTCTACGGGGCATACGTTTTGCATAGAGTAGAAGGTCTGTTGCTATCTTGGTTATTCGTTCTGTTTTTCCACTGTGGGTCTGGCTGATGCTGTTGGAGGCTTTGAATATCTCTTCGCTATTGCGGGATGACGGGAATCGCTCCTTCCGGGCTTCTAGTACCCTTGTTGCTCTGGCTGCTTCGCCGTATGCGTCCATGCATTGCTGGTAAGCATTGAGGGCTCTGCCTTCAAAGAAAGCTCCGATATACATTCCGGTATTGTGTTCCTCAATGTTGATGCCGTGTAGTCTTAGGTATTGGTGCACTGCTGTTTCCCATCGCTGGAAGGCTTTCGGTTTCAGGTCCTCACCTTTTCCTGAGAAATTCGCAGGTAGAGGGAGTTTGATCTTGGGAGGATTGGATGGTATGCTGCTGGGTCCATGTGCTCCTGCGGGAGGGTCTGGTGGTCCCAGAGGACCTCGGGGTGGTTCTCTTGCTGAGCTTGCCATACTGTCTTCTCCGTCGCTACTGCTGCTGCTACCGTTATCTTCAGGACCAGGTACCGCACCTGTGCCTTCTGTGGGTGGTCTTGATGAACTACTGCTAGTTCCGGGTTGTTTTCCCTTTCCGGGAGTAACTAGAAAGCCTCCGGGCGTGGATAGACTTTGTTGGCTGAACTCTTACTTGGATCCTTTGAAATCCTGAGCTGCCTGATCTCTTGCTAGCTGTCTTCCTAGATCGTCGATTGCAAATCCATCTTTTGGGCCTGTCACTCGGCCTGGTCTTGTAGGCTTCGTTAGCCCTTCTCTGGAGACCTGTTTCCCACTGCGCGTCGTGAGAGGGTCTATAGTGTAGGTGGGGTAGGCGGGCCACTGCTGGGCTCCTCCACCTTCGTGCTAGCTTTGCTGGGTTGTGTCTGTCGATACGTGATCTTGCACACAAGTTTCTAACCACTTGCCGAGGTTAAAAAAATGTAAGGTGTTCCCACTGGGGTGCTAGTCACGCTTCCGGGTACAATAGGAGTAGCGCACCAGTTGATCTACAACCTATGGGCGTACTGTGCTAAGGGAGGCTCCGAGAGGAAGCTATCAAGAATAGGGACTTGAAGAGGTAACTGTTCAACCAAGTATATTAGAAATACTCTGTCCATCAAAGTCTGCTGTTCCTCTAAGGGATTCAGCTGTCTTTAAATACAAGCTTCGTCCATGTCCTGCATGGATGGATTTCTAAATCATCCTTAAACAACCCATAAAACAAACAGAGTATCAAGGGATACTCGAAACGACAAGTAAAACAAACTGAGTATCAAAGGATACTCGAAACCACAAGTAAAACAAACTGAGTATCAAAGGATACTCGAAACCACAAGTAAAACAAACTGACTATCAAAGGATACTCGAAACCACAAGTAAAACAAACTGAGTATCAAAGGATACTCGAAACCACAAGTAAAACAAACTGAGTATCAAAGGATACTCGAAACGACAAGTAAAACAAACTGAGTATCAAAGGATACTCGAAACCACAAGTAAAACAAACTGAGTATCAAAAGATACTCGAAACCACAAGTAAAACAAAACATAACCCAAATCCTTGAACCAAACGGACTAAACTCCAGTTCCGGTTACACTTTGGCATTCCTCATAGGTCTTCACATAGTGCTTGAAATCGTTACACACTTCCGGCCAGTATAGGTATTCTGAAGCATAATAGAGGTTTCGGTTAGCGCTAGCATGGCCTTTGTCATGGATTTCGCTGATTAGGTATTCCCAAAGTATTTTTCCGTTCACCAGGTGCCCCTCGGGGATGTAAAGGGCTTTGTTGCCATATTGGGTAGGGGCATATATCATTCCATCTGAGATCTCATAGAGCTTTAGGTCTCCGGTCCTTCCACTGTCAAGAACTTTGTAGCAGAGGGGGTTGCAGCAGTAGAGCTTGATCATTTGGGCTCACAAGGTTCCCTTCAGGTCATCCATATCTGACGGCACATCCCTCTCTTCCTCTATGAGTTCTCCACGGCTGGGTTCCTCAACTTTATTCTGTCCTAAGTTTTCTTCATCAAAGGATCAGTATAGATCGTGGCAAACATCGTCCTGGGTAGGGGGCATGACCGATATGAGGGTTTCGGTATTGTAACAGCCAAGTTCATCACCATAGTGGGGTTTGGCCACCAGGGGTGGGCTTGATGGGTATTTGGTCAGGGGAGGGTAGAGGTTTGCAGCTGCTTCTAGGTGTTGGATATCAATAGGTGCCTGTACTTCTGGTTCAAGCAAGGTAGCCGGGGGCAGCGATAGTTCATTGTAATGACCCTACGTTATAGAGCTATGGCAACCTAAGTTTACACCTGTAGATAAGGCCAAGAGGTTATATGGTAGACTAGGCGGGCATGTAAGAGCATGTCCGGGATATACTCGATGGTCCGGGTATCCCGAAGAACAGAAGGTACTTCAGGAATAGCTGTACCTGAGTGATGGAAGTAACGTGACTATGTCTGCTTTGGCCTAAGGATAGGTCGGAAGGCCAGGTGAGTTCACCCTGTCTAAGGAGGTCACGTTACCCTGCCATGGAGACTAGTTTTGTGTCACCATGGACATACTTACCCTACCTTTGGGACACTATTACCCTACCTTCCATCGGAAATATTCTCGGAGAGATTCCGTGAAATGTTAGTATTGTTTGTTACGCAATGACGATCAATAGGCACTTGCTTGTACCATGATCGGAAGACTATGGGAGGAGCTAGAGTGCTCCGAACATGCTGTAACTTGGCAGGATTATTCCTAACAGGTACCTGCGGTCCCAGGGTTCGCCCCGGGCGTTATGGGCCAAAATGGGTGGAGTTGCCGTCTTACTAGTTATATGGAATCACTGAAGACATGTCCATTACACTGTATATGTCACTGCCATCCGTCTGACCGGAAGCTGTTCGCATGATGTACAAGAGGGGCAAGGTGAGAAGGTCAGGTACCTTTTCCAAAAAGAACGGAGTAAGACAGACCAAAACTGACGGAGTTAGCGTAAGCTATCCGGAAGGGTCCCCAGAGTAGTCCTGGGTAGTGCCGGCGACCTCTGGGAAGCTTTTACGCCAATCATGCCTACACGTGCCCCTTTACCGTAGACTCATTATGGGTTATTGGAAGACTCTAATAGCATGATACTTATCATGCTGAGTGGTGTGCCAGGGGTAAGGGACCATGGGTAGTGCCCACAGGTCCCACCACTAACACAGCTCTCCATATGTAACGACCCTACGTTATAGAGCTATGGCAACCTAAGTCTACGCCCATACATAAGGCCAAGAGATTATATGGTAGACTAGGCGGGCATGCCTGAGCATGTCCGGTAGATACCCGATGGTCCGGGTATCCCGAAGAACAGAAGGTACTTAAGATTTAGGTGTACCTAAGTAGCGGAAGTGACGTGACTATACCGGTTTCGGCCTAAGGATAGGTCGGAAGGCCGGGTGAGTTTACCCTGCCTAGGTAGGTCACGTTACCCTGCCATGGAGACCAGTTTCGTGTCACCATGGACATACTTACCCTACCTTTGGGACACTATTACCCTACCTTCCATCGGAAATGTTCTCAGAAGGATTCCGTGTAATGTTAGGATTGTTTGTTACGCCATGACGATCGACAGGCACTTGCTTGCACGTTGATCGGAAGACTACGGGAGGAGCTAGAGTGCTCCGAACATGCTGTAACTTGGCAGTATTATTCCGAACAGGTACCTGCGGCCCCAGGGTTCGACCCGGGCGTCATGGGCCAAAATGGTTGAAGTTGCCGTCTTACTAGTTAAATGGAGTCGTTGGAGACATGTCCATAACACTGTATACGTCGCTGCCGTCGGTCCAACCGGAAGCTGTTCGCAAGATATACAAGAGGGCCAGGGCGAGAAGGTCAGGTACCTTCTCCAAAAAGAGCGGAGTAAAACGGACCAAAACTGACGGAGTTAGTGTGAGCTATCTGGAAGGGTCCCCAGGGTAGTCCCAGGTAGTGCCGGAGATGTCTGGGACGGTTTTACACCAATCAAGCCTACATGTGTCCCTTTGCTGTAGGCTCTTTCTGAGTTGTTGAAAGACTCTGATAGCATGATACTTATCACGTTGAGTGGTGTGCCGGAGGTAAGGGACCATGGGTAGCGCCTATGGGTCCCGCCACCGACACAGCTCTCCGTGGGAGCATCGTAGACCCCGAAAGTTCACAATCAAGGAAGATAGAACTTAACCAGAGAACACCTGATGTCTTCAGGTGCTTGCATAGATCATAGCACATGGGACGAGAGTCATTTAGTTAGCTTTCCTAGGAGTCTCGACAGTTAGCCACTGACGAGACACCGATGCGCAGAGGTTTTCGCTCCGGCAGGTGTATTGGTTAATCCCTTGCAGGAACTGATGTGCATATGGGAGAATTCTGCTAGAGTGCGCCGACACCTTAAGCCCTTCGGGGATGCAGTAATGGTGCTGGCAACCCTTACGGAGAAGGGTATACTCATGTTGGTCGGGGCAACCTGATGGGGGAGCTTTTGGTATAAGTCTGACTACTTGAAGCTTATACGAGAACTCTCCTGCCCCGACACAATCAACATCCCCTCGAGAGACTTTAATTGAGATAAGCCTGAGCTTAATGATATTAAGTTTTACCGTTTACTTTTATCCTTTACACTTTACAAGAGTTGTGTTCGAGAGAATCGAAGTTTGGTGCGGTCGCATCCTTAGGAACCATCTACCTGAGCGAGCCCCCGTTACACCGTAGGTGTGTCGTAGATCCTGTAAGTTCGCAATCAAGAAAGATAGAACTTAACCGGAGGATACCTGATGTCTACAGATGCTTGCGTTGATCGTTGCACATAGGAATAGAGTCAATTAGTTAGCTTTCCTAGGTGACTCGACCGTTAGCCACTGGCGAGAGACCAATGTGGAGAGGTTTTCACTTCGGCCGGTGTATTGGTAAATACCTCACAGGAACTGATGTGCATATGGGAGATTTCTGCTAGAGTGTACTGACACCAGTGGCCCTTCAGGGACATGGTAATGGTGCCAGGCAACCCTTACAGAGAAGGGCATACTTGAAATAGTTAGGGTAATCTGATAGGGGAGTTTTTGGTATAAGTCTGACTATTTAAAGCTTATACGAGAACTCTCCTACCCCGACACAATCGACATCCTCTCTAGACACTTTAATTGAGATAAGCCAGAGCTTAACGATGTTCAGTTTTACCGCTTACATTTATGCTTTACATTTTGCAAGAGCTGTGTTCGCCAGATTTGAAGTTTGGTGCAGTTGCATCCTTAGGAACCATCTACCTGAGGAAGATCTATTATAAAGGGTTCGGAAGCACAGACACTCAAGGTCCAACCAAGAAGAAACAACCAAAGGTTGAAATCAACAGGATGTTGGTACAAGTTTTCAACAAGTTCTACCACAGAGGAGAAGTTGCAGGAATCCTCAAATGCGATATCTAAGAAGAAGGGACCAGGCTGGCCAAGATCAACATCAGTACAGAACTGGCCATAAGAAGTCAAACTCAAGCAAAAAAGGAAAGATTGAATCAAATAATACCAAAAGAATACCACCAACACCTGGACCTATTTCAAGAAAAGGAATCCAGTAAGTTAGCACCCTACAGACCTGAGGTAGACCTAGTACTCGACCTAGAAGGGAGCACAGTGGGATTACCTAATAAAAGAATATACCTACTGGGAGAAACTGAACTTGAAGAACTAAGAAAATACATTCAGAAAAACCTGGAAAGAGGATAGATTAAACAATCCTATGCCAATAGAGGATCACCTATCCTATTCATCAAAATGAAAGATGGGAAGTTGAGGTTATGCATTGACTATCGAGTACTCAATGGCATAACCAGAAAAGATAGATACCCCCTACCTCTAATTGATGAAGCATTGGATTGACTAGCATGGGCCAAATACTTCACCAAATTGGAGATACGGGACACAGACCACAATATCAGGATCAGAAAAGAAGACAAATGGAAAACAACCTTCACTATGAAATGTGGGAATTACCAAGACCTCGTCAGGCCCTTCGGGCTAACCAACTTACCCACCTCATTCCAACGATGGATCAACACTGTGCTTTATAAGTACCTGGATATATGTTGTATTGTATACTCAGATGATGTACTCATATACTCCAAACATATGAAATAACACAAGAAGGATGTCAGCAACATTATGGCAGACATTAAAGCATCAGGAATGAGATGCAAATCCAGCAAATGTGAATTCCACAAAAAAGAAACAGAATATTTAGGGTTAATCATCAATGGACAAGGGATTTAAATAGATCCTGTTAAAACCAAAGCAATTTGGGAATGGGAATACCCAAAGAACAAAACTGATATCTAATATATTATGGGATTCTGCAATTTCTACTCAAGATTTATAGAAGGATTCAGCAGAACAGCTAAACTCCTATATAACGTGACCAAGAAGGACGCCAAATGGGATTAGAGACCGAAGGAAAAAGAGGCCTTCGACAAACTAAGAACCAAGATTACTCAAGGACCAATCCTGGTACACTTCAATTCAGAAAGAGAAACCATGATTGAAACTGATGCTTCTAAATATGTATGCTCAGGTATACTATCACAGAAGTGTGAAGATGGCAATTGGAGACCAGTGGCATTCCGATCCAAAATGATAACTCTAGTGGAATGCAACTATGATGTCCACAATAAAGAACTATTAGCGATAGTTCAGGCTTCGAAGGAATGAAGAAGATACACACAAAACAATAATGTACTGGTCAAGATTCTTACAGACCACAAAAGCTTAGTACCCATCATGACCACAAAGGAACTAAACAGACGACAAATAAGATGGATGGAAAAACTCAGCACTTACAACTTTAAGATCGAATATGGTCCAGGAAAAAAGGGAGGAAAACCAGTCATCCTGACTCGAAGGTCAAACGACAAACCTAATACAAGAGAGGATGAGTGAATCAAACAAAGACAACAAATACTGCTACCAAAGGAAAAATATTTCCAAAGGAAGGAAGAAGATAGTGAACATGATTTGCTGAACGAAATCAATACAAGGATGATATTGGAAGAAGATATCAGGAAGGAGAGTCAGCAACATGAGGAGTTTCAATTGATAAGAAAGGAACTGGAGGACGGCACAAAGGAAATCAAAGGCATAGTCCTGGGACTATGCTAATAGAAAGATGAATAATTGTAGTATGACGGAAAAATCTGGATACCGGAGAAAGAAAAATTATGTATGGAAATCATATGACACCACCATGACCCTCCATACGCGGGACATAAAGGAATGGTTAAAACAAGCAAGTTCATCAACTGATGATACTATTGGCCCAAGATAAGAGAAGAGATCACATGATATGTCAAAAATTGCGACACATGTCAACAAACTAAAGTGGCTAGACATGCACCTTATGGATTACTCAAATCAAACAAAGCTCCCGGAAAGACATGGAAATCGATATTACTTGATTTGATTATGGACTTACCAAAGTCAACTGATGATAAAGCCATTCTAGTAGTGGTTGATCGTCAGACCAAAATAAGTCACTTTATATCCTGCAGAATGGACATGACTACTATAAAATTTGCGAAAATATTTCTAAAAGAAATTGATCAACTGCATGGACTACCACATGACATCATTAGAGATAGAGGATCACTAGTCGCATCAGAGATATGGAAAGAGCTAATAGGAAAACTGGGAATTGAACTACACATGAGCTAAGTATTCTACCCTCAAACAGATGGACAAGTGGAACGGATAAACAGCATATTGGAACAATATCTGAGGGCCTACGTCAATTATCAACAAGATGATTGCTACAACTGGCTACCAACGGCCAAATGCGCCTACAACAATGGAAAACAAAAAACCATCAAGACAATGCCCTTCTTTGCAAATTATAGACTACATCCAGAACACGAAGCTATAGGCCACATGCTCCAAGGAAAGATAAGAAACAAAAAAGATATGAGTAAACTACATAACATATTACGAACAGAAATGGTCGCGGCATAATTACAACAAAAGGAAGACTATGATTGCCACCAAAAACCAGATCTGAACCTAAAGTCAGGAGATATGGTTTGGTTGCTACCGTGCAACATCAAAACCAGACGACCAACGAAAAAACTGGATTACAAAATAATAGGACCATTAAGGATCTTGCCAAAAATAGGAAGTCGTACTTATAAGCTCAACCTCCCACCTACGATAAAGATACACCACACCTTCCACATCAGCCTCCTCGAACCCAATCAAGACAGTCCCCTACCTTTGCAAGAAAAACCCCCACCACCGCCTATTGCAGTAGACAGTGAATCAGAATACGAACTTGAAGAAATTATCGACTCCCGATTACACTACGGTCGCTTGCAATACAGAGCAAAGCAGCCCGGATACTCTCCTGAACACAATAAGACCTGGTACCCACCTGAGAATTTCAAACACGAGCAGAATATAATCCAATAATTCTACCAAAAATACCTACGCAAGCTGACAGCCCAAGGCAACCTTTGAAATGACCCCAATACTGTCCGCACTACAAAGCTTTCCAGAACGCGATGGGTTCCAAGACATAACACCTACAAGCCTGGGATATCGTACCCCAACCCCAATCAAGGAGGAATGGAGTGACCAAGATTGGGTGAATCTCGCAGATTTATCCCTACCAAAAAAAACAACAAATAAATAGAAACAGGAGCACCTGTCATGGACAGGATGCTATGAAGACAAGTGCCAAGTGTATAGGAAGGAGAAGGAAGGCTCCGCATATTGGCTTCGGGAATCGAACTGATGGCTACCCAAGACCTCCCTCCTAAGCTCACCACTGAAAACCCTGAACCCAGAGCCAGTGGCTCTGGTACAATACATTCAGGTGACTCGGAGGATGGAGTCGAAGAGGAGGACGACGAAAAAACAAAAATTGGTCAAAGGCAGGAAGATAGGGCACGTCTCCTGGGAGGAAGACATGTGAAAGGAGAAACCAGAAATGACAGTAATAAACATGTTGGCGGAAGTGGAGGAAACGAAAGAAATAACGGAATGGCAAGCGGAAAAGATAGGACTACTCCAGAGCGAGTTGAGGGAGGAAACAAGAATACGAATAGTGTTCGTTACGGGTCTGGGCGGGGCGGGGCCCCTAGCGGGTAATGGTGCGGGGAATGCCCAACAAATCGCCCCGCCCCGGGCCGGTGAGCAGGCCGGGGCGGGGAATTTGGCCGGGGGCCCATGTTTTCCGGGGCCCTGGAGGCCCCGTAACGAACACTAAATATGAAAAGGATACCAGAACGACTGGAGAAGAGAAGAGAAGGAGGCAGAAAGGGCCGTAACGAGAGTAAGGAAAGTCAGTGCTTGGTTAAATAAAGAAGCCAAGTCGGGACTACCGGTGGACAGGGTATGGGGATTAGAGGACAGATTGATGTAAGCCTGATGGGACTCGGGCTGAGGGAGAGGGGAGCTAATGTCACAAACTGTAACTAAGAAAGGCAGATTTGACGTAGCTCAGAATTATGAGCTATAAGTATGTTGCAATTTCACATGATGCAAATTAGTACGCCATAGGTGATTATGTTTATTTGTTTGTGACACACAGTTGTGAGTCACATGATATTATGATTTTCACACATGACTCATAGTTATGAGTCACGGGTTGTACTCAGGTGATGCAAGTTGCGTACCTGGCTTGGTTATTATGTTTTGATTGGTTTTAGGTACGTTGCACAGCAACTCATAGGAGTCAGCTGAAGGATTTCATACAACCTATGATCATGAGTAACAGGGTTCGTGTAACGCTAGGTATGAGTCACGCCGGGTGAAGAGTTACTATATAAAGGGTTACTAGGACCTTGAGTATAAGCTCTTCACAGGTTCTTCTTGTTTATTTTCCTACCTTTATGTTTTACAAGAATCAAACCTACCTTTACGCTCTTTAAACCTTTATAGTACCTTAAGCGAGAACAGTATTTCTCGTGCCACAAGCAACACATAAGTCCTAAATAGAGGACTTAAGAAGATTAGCGGAATAGGCACGATAAGATAGAAGTCAAAGGACTTGACTATCCCTATTGTGTAGGCATAGGCCAAAGAACTATTACCTCGTACTAAGTGAGAATCGTTACCTGTAGTACTACTTAACTGTATAGTAGGATTCTTAACAGATTATATGACATACAAATGACTACAATATGGAAGCCTGGATCACGAAACTGACTCTGTGGCCGACCAGATCAATAGTACCTTTGAGGGTCTTCGTATCAAGATTGGATGAAACATCTTTCATGGACTTTTACATGTTTCGGCGCCCGATCTATACAAACTAGATTTACTCTATACAGTTTACCTCAAACTATTTAAGCACCTGATGGACTGGGTTCAATCATTTCTCCAGAAACACACATGAAGTCAAGCTTTCGACAAAGCCTGGAAGGCTTTACCACTGTATCGGGGATTCTTTGTTCTGAAGAAAGTATACTGTGTAGTTACACAATGGCAGGGAAAGGAGATGAGGAACCTGGGGCGTGGTCTTCTGGGAGTGCTTGCCGTGGTGCTGAGAAAACCCGACAGTACACAAGTAGGGCCCTTCAAATGCCTCCTAGCATGGATTAGATATTTACTGGATTTCAGTTTAGTGGCGCAATACTGAAGCCATACACAGGAGACTTTAGATTATATACAAAATTATCTCAACTGGTTCCATGCGATGAAGGATGTTTTCCTCGAGTTTCAGATATCAAAACACACATGAGCAAAAGTTTAGGAGGAATAGAGAGAACGATGCAGAACAGCGGTAGCTCAATCGCTAGCCCACATGAAATCCAACCAGCTCCACATGTGAGTGCAGCAATATGAGCTTGAAGATAACCAGCCTTTGGACTGGATCCATATGGAAAGTCATTTCCATTTTATCAAGATGCATCTGCTTGCTCACTTTTGCGATCACGTAACCTGGTTTCGCAACATTCCAATGTATTCTACTAAGTTTGGGGAGCTGGCCCATGAGGAACAGATTAAAGACCCATGGCGACGCTCGAATAAAAATGATGCTACGTGGCAGATACTCCACAGCTACGGCTGACAACACTCGATCCAAATGCAGCTTCTAAACTCAGATTTCCTGCGACATCATGGGGCCTACATCGTGGCTGATGCTGGTAAACTATTGGATCCTGTGAGCCCACTATCCATACCAGAGACCTGCCGTAGGGTCCTAAGAGGACATTGTGCTAATGTTTCTGATGCTTCAGATTTTTGCAATGTCTTGGGTATCTCAATTGAAAACCTCTGTGGAGAATTGATTCAATATAGCTGTCAAGGCCTGCCCCTTGACTGCTGGCTTCTGGAAGATCCTGCGGTACTCTGGTATCTTCCTGTTGAGCTCCTAACACAACTTGAAATTCCTGTTCTGGCGTTTCAGGAAACAGATGTTTACGACACGCACCAGACACGATCCACAGGAGATGAGCTGTTCCGAAAACAGGGAAGCTGCAATGATTGGGTTTGGGTACAAACTGGTGGGGAGGAGATGCATGGTACGCTAAGAGGACCCCTGCCAGGGAAACTTGTGGTGCTCTTCAAACTCCAAGACTCCACACAAGGCAATAGGGTTCACCAACTGGCATGTGTCCAACTGCTGAGCGTAGTTAACTCAGGATACCCATCTGAGTTTCATCATATCATCACTATACAGCTGAAGCAAGGTGCCCGAAGATTTACCATAGTAGATATTGGCACCATTACCAGCTTGGCGCACTTGATCCAGGACGCGGAACAGTGCTGGCTTATTAATACTGAGATCGATTTACAGACATTCAACAAAATACATGGAACGATTTGGCAAGTCGCTCAGCCAGTATTCGATCCCAGGGGAAGCATTATGCAGCGCATGGCCAAAACCGGCCTTTGCATCCTGTTCTCATAGTATGGGTATGGGGCTGGGATACCTAGGAATTGATGGCATTCAACATATGGGACTTAGGCACTTACAGCAAGAGAAGGGTGAGAAGGAGGGCTATGGTTTGAATATCACATAAGGGGAAGCTCTTGGAGTTGTAACCCTCCATAGATCGCATAATGTAGATTGATTCGGAAGTTATAAAATCAAAATAAACTTGATCGAGATGTGACTTTCAGAGTAGGAATGGAGTAGCGGAAAATGGAAGCCTACATGAGATACAGAGTTCTGAAATTAGTAGAACCCAATTCTGAAAGTAGAAGTACAGCGTCAGGAGTTCCCAGTAAGGTGGAGGCTCCGGGGAGAGATGTGGACCGAGTCCAGATGCCAGAGGATGGGACAACGTAAACTAGACAGGGGGACGCCAGGTATTGAAACACGGTATCCCTGCCCCAAGATGAGCAGATATGCCGAATTTATTCCAACAGGACAGAGAAAGAAGGTGTGGATACGGGTGTCTGGAATAGAATAAAATGTGGGAGGTGAGTAGGGATGGTGTCAGGACGGCCTGATGTAGGAGACTGTCATGGCCACCTGGTCCGGTATGAGGAAGGAGCATTGGGCTTTTGGTTGCATTTATTGGTTGTGGTTTCTTTGGTTGCTTAGTCAGATTTCCTTTGTATTATGGTTGGGATCGGTTAGTGTACAAAGGAACCTGGTGGAACATGATGGAAGGATCGTGGCTGTGCCCGATGACAAGGACCTTTCTTTGTATTAGTGATCACGGAGGATTTCCTATCTATATAAGGAGGTGTACCCCCTTACATTTCATGTTCTTTATGCAATCTGGTAATCTCCTTTGGACACCCTTTCTTACATTCCAGGGAATTATCTTATCCACCACGATACCTTTCTTTGGCCCGACCGGGGTCAAAGTTTCCTTTCATCACTTCCATCATGGGTTCTTCACCCCCTCTCATTCCGCAACCTTCTACCCAGCCTGACGGGGCCTCACAGTTTTGTGGGCAGGGTCGCTTATCACCTATCTTTCGGCCTCAGGGCTCCCCCTCGCTTAAACGACCACGCAGTGATACCACCTCAACTATAGAAATACCAGCCGACGCCTAACAAGGTCCTAATAGCATCTTCTTGAAGATGTTTGAAGATTTGGCAGCGGTAGCCGAGATCGAATCACCCCTCACTTTTGGAAAAGCTTTTCCTGTTATACTTCACTTAATGCAAATTTTGCATGAAGACTACAGGAAGGCGACCGATGGGCTAACCGAGCACATCACTGCCCTTACTGAGGAACTAGACACCCTTCGTGGCTTCGCTTTCTCTCAGACTGCTCCTACTACTGCCCCACCGGCACCTCCTGCTACTGACACAACCGAGCAGCCCTCTGTTCCTCCTCTACCTCCTACCCTTCCACATGCCCAACCTCCTGGCCCGGCAGCCCCTCCTCTTTGGGCTACGGTCGCTAGGAGGGCAAGGAAGCCCTCCCAGAAACCCACAAAGGCTGGCCTGAAGCCAGCCAAACCCTCCTCTACCTCGGCTAAGCCCCTTACCGACAAGAAAAAGGGCCTCACAATGCGCGAGCGTCGGCTTATCATCAAACCAGATGCTGCCCCCCTTACCACTACTGCTGTGCAGCTACGCAACAGCATCAACCAGGCCTTGGCCTCTACTCTCATCCAGTCTGTCTCCTTTCGGGATGGACATGTTACCCTCACCACCATGGACACGGTTAGAGCAACAACTGTCAACAGCAAAGTTGGAACCTTTTTGCACCTCATTCCTGGTGCCTCTACCGTCCATCTCGACACTCCTGCCACCCAGCTTCTGGTGCATGGCATTGCTACCTCTACCTCTCTGGCGTCTCTTGCCCAAGAACTCACTACATTCAACTCAGGCTTATCTCTTACTGAACAGCCTAGGTAGCTTACCTCTGATTTAGCACACATCGGCAAACTCGCCTCAACCGTGGTTATTTCTATCACTGGACCCAAGGCTCCCTCTTTCATTGGCAAACGCCTCTCAGCCTTCTCCAATACCTACCGTACCGAGCGCCATCTACGCTTCAACAAATACACCCAGTGTGCAAACTGTCACAAGTTTGGCCACTACAGCATCAAATGCATCCTGCCCGCCTCCTGCTGCTGGTGCCTCCTCCCTCACTCCACTGGGGATCACTCCTGCCCCTCTGCTACCTGTCGCCTTCGAGGCCGTCCCTGCAGTCATACTATGCCCAGGTGTGTGAACTGTGATGGCCCACATGAATCCCACTCATCTGTTTGCCCTTCTCGCCCCCGTCCCGCTACCCAAGAGTTTGAGGATGCAGAGGAACATGAAGAAGAGGTGGACATGGTTGGCTCTACATAGGTTGGGATACCTATAAGGATATTGCCCTAGGGGTGTCCTGGGTTGGCTATTACGGTGCAAGGGGTGGGCTTTATGCCTGCCTCGACTGATTGCTTAGGGGAGACTGGCTTGGTACCGCCCCTCTGTCATGGCCCTCTTGAGGGACAGTGCTGGAACGTTTTCTTGGGTGCCGGGTGGGGTTGATGATGGTGGATTTACTTTGTTATGATTTTTATCAGGATTTTTGGCGCGAGATCGGACTGCCGATGGTAGTGATTTTTTGGTTGTGCTGGGATTCCCGTGGCCTGGGTAGGTGGGACGGGTAGGTGCTGGACTGTTGATGGGCTTGTACTTTAGCTTTGGTGTTGGTGCTCGCTCACCGGAGTGGTTAACGGTATGGGGCTGGAGGATCGGTATCTTGTATTTAGTTGCCTGTATTTTGCGGGGGTAGCAGGGCCCCAGTCCCAGCCGTGGATCACGACCGGCGTTAAGCTCCTGTCGGGAGGGCGCTCGATCATAAGCCATGTTTTGGCACGTCGAGTAGAAATAAACTTAGATTGAATTTGGACACCCTTTCTTATGTGCCAGGGATATTCCTTTACCTCTTTGAAGCTTTTCGGCTCGGTTATTTATCTTGCACTTTGTTTGTTTATTTTGTTTCGCATCATCTGAAACATTTAGTTCTCTCATCCCCTCGCTTAGGGTTGAGTTGTCGTGCGCTACCTAGCCTCGAAGGCATTCAGGGCGAGATATCCGTGGTTTAAGCCCGGTAATCCCTGGTGCAGTCGGGCGGGCAGACATGTCGTCTCCCTTCCATTCTCCTCAGGCTTCGGCCTCGTCGTTTGAGGTTTCCTCGTCCATGCTTACGGATGCGGAACCTTCCTCCTTCTCCCTCGGTACGCCCTCGGTTATTGTCGACATCCCGGTTCCAGCACATGAGGCTGTGAAACATCACCGCGCCCTCGTTGAAATAAAGACAAGGTCCTACCGTGCACCTGGAGGGGATCATGCGTTCCTTTCGTTTGATCATAATTACGGTTGCGTCAACGCTATGAATAAGGCGTTTGATGATAAGGTGAGAGCTATGGTTGCTAACGCCAAGCTTGTCACGATGAAAGGAGTGGAATGTTTGGTTGGCGGTTACCTGGTGGGTAAGGGTTGTTTGGCTGAGTGTGGCCTGGACCTTGCCTCGACTACAGGTTTCTTCGACCGACACAACCCCGATGGGGGCTCGGAATTCGATCCGTCCCCAACCGCCTTGGCCCCCGGTGATTCACAGGCAGAAATCCCGGACTCGGCTACCCAGGCCCTTCCTGGGAGTGGCGCTCCGTCTACAATGGAGGCCTCCAGTTGGGCATCAACCCCCCCGAGGCAGATCATGCTTCAATCCGTTGTGGAGGCAATGGCACCTGGCACATTGGCCCGGTTGGCTGGCAGGAGCCATTCCACTCCCTCTTTTGAGGCCTCGCTGTCGTCTGGCCACATGAGAGTCTACAAGAAAGGAATGTTCGACCTCAATGCTATGTCGGACCCCGACTATGAACCCACGCCACCCCCCGCTGGGGAACGAAAACGACATGGACGATCCCCCTCCCCTGACTCCACACTGGTATCTGTGTCCAGTGGTAGTTCAGGTTCAGTTCTCACTCCTACCAAGGGTGTGCCGACAAAGGAAGGGCGGAAGATGATGGTGGTCCTCAGGGAACAACTAACCTTGGGTGAAATCAGACAACAGACGGCTCCGGGATTCAAGCAGGTCCCATACCCGCCGTCTACTATCGAGTCATCGGATAAGGAAAGTTTCCCCCCTTTGGCTACTACTGACGTGCTTCCCTCTACGGAGGTAATTGCTAGAGACACCCCCATGGACATGGGTGGCAACAGGAATACCGAGGCCACCGGGATGGGGGACAGTAAGTATGCTGACTCCGATGCAATCCCGTCCTCCCCGGTTCGGTCCAGCTCACCTATCGTCGAGCAACCCCCCACCCAGCCAGAATCAATGGATGCACGGGTGGCAAGGGCGCAGGATGCGATGAGGCAGCTGGATGCTGTGGAAGAAGCTTTGAGGATGGTGGACGAAGAGTTGTATGCCCCTCCCGCGAGACGTTCGGAGTCGGTGGTATCCCCGGACTTAATTCTTGGGGTGCTTGATGAAATTGGGACCCCTGTGGCTATCCTGTGCACTGGGGATGCCCCTAGCCCCTCGGAGGATAGTTCGGACTCGAGGTCTGAGTCTGATTACCAGGGAGAGGAGGTAAGGCGGTTGTTGTTTGAAGGGAAGGAAGGATATGGCAGCTTCGAGGAGGTTGCCGAGGACATGAAGAAGGTGTTCCAGATGTTAGATACATCTCGGATATTGTATAGATCCCTGAGGAGCAGCGTGTTTGAATTGGAGGAGGAGAACAGGAAGCTTGAGGCTGCAGTAAGGAAAAGGACTGGGCTCGCTCGTGACACCCCCGTTCCCCCTACCCCACCTCCTCCCCCTATGAAGAGCACTCTGTCTGTGAGTGAGGAGTCGACCTCGGTCACTCCTGCTACTAAAAAAGTGTCTTGGGCCAGGGTGGCTAATAGGCACATGTCACCCGATGCCACCAAAGCCATACCCTCCTCGGCCTCCTCCAAGGCTGACGACAAGGAGAGAAGGCAGTGCTTCAATTGCAAGGCGAGGGGACACCTGTCAGCCGACTGCACGAAGCCCAAGAATGAGAGGAAGAAGCAAGTGGAGGTAGCCCTTCCGCTTCCGACAGGGAGCAGCTCTTCAAGCTCCGCTGGCTCGGACAGTGATGGTGGAGTATCTGTTACCGCCACCCCTGAGGCTGACAAGAAGGCCAAAACCAAGCCTAGATCGGTTCAGATGAAAAAAGCCCTCGTGACCGAGACATCCTCGACGGATGAGGAACCGTCCCTCCCCGAAGGGCCAGCAGCAGAGGTACCTGGGGCCTGGAAGACTGTGGTGGGTAAAAGGAGCTATCTTGCTAACACCAGGTTTGACAAGGGTGACAGCAAGGTGCCTGCACTCCCGTCCTCCTCACCTACCCCCAAGGCCAAAAGACGTGGTCTCACCATCAGGTTCCTGAACAGGAAATCGGTGGAGCTACCCAACGGCATCACGACCGAGACCATTCGGTCTCGCATCAACATTCTCCTGTCCAATAAAGGCAGGATTGTGGGGGCAGTCCCGTACATCAAGGAGGCAGTATTCCGGACCCCGATTGGCTGTATTTTCATGACGCTTCCACAGCACGAGGTTGGCCAGATCAGTGGACAGTTGGAGCGGATCAGGATGATCCTCCTCAAGGAACTGGCCATTCCGGACTTTGAGTTCCAGAGAGATATGGACAAGATTACCATTCGTGTGGGTCAGGTGCTGTTGGCGGACACTGGTCATGGCTCCATTTGGAAAGTGGAATCCTGGCCTGGGGACAAGGCTTATGACTGTCTCCGCCTGGACATTGAACAGTCCAACCCTGGTATCAACACTGCTGGACGACCGGCCCTGTTGGGATCTGCCAAGGCCTTGAGACAGAACAATGCCGCAACCTGTGGAATCAGGTTTGTGGTTGAAAGGAACGATTCCATTTTGGGGGCGCTAACCAAGGGCTCTGTATGTTTGAGGGGTCGCCCCTGACCAGTGAGGATCTTTATGGAACATCGCCCCCCGGTGGTTTGCCAGAGGTGTCTCCAGGTTGGGCACATGCAGGTTACCTGCGCCTTCCCCTCCCGGTGTTGTTTTTGTTTGAGGTCGCACTTGTCTAAGGACCATGAGTGTGGTATGATTAACTGCCCTGGTGTTAAAGGAAATGCATGCTCTCATACCCGACGGCTGTGTTTACTTTGTGATAGGTCTGATCACTTCACTGGTCACCTGTCCTGCACGGCAACCGAAACCCGGGGCACCCCCCCCACACTCCCCCCACCTGCTCCATCGCCAGAGACAGTAGACGACACCGCCCGTAAGGGATTCTCCGACAGGACGATGAGATGGAACTGAAGGGAGAATGCAGGAGAGTCGAGGGATGAGGAGTACTGCAGGATGATGGAGGCATCCCACAACCAGACCCAGGCAAATATTGTGCCATCAGGGAAGTATACTGGGAGGGGCAGGAACTGC
>LN890951.1:965364-978041 GCA_900010015.1 Tuber aestivum
GATACCTTACCGGGTAAGTCTAGAAGTCCAGACGTGAGCGCCAGGCGCGAGATAATCTGGAGGAGAACATAACGCGTCACAACGTCCGGGGTTAAGTCACATCACCTGGACGCAGACGTCCTGGATTGTGGGGTACCAGGAGGGGGGAGATATAGATCGCGAGCTCCTGACGAGATCATGACGGGATCAGAGCGGGAGGGATCTCCTGAGGCGACAAAGGGCAGTCTAGGTCCGTCAGGATGCTAGGCGGAAGAATTGGGGTGACTCAGGACGCCACTGGGACCCAAAGAGGGGCGTCCGGACGCAGGGGCAAGATGGCGACAGTTTTCAGGATGCATGGCACGCAGGGGTCAGCGTCCAGATAATGTCCGGATACGATGGGGCGCAGAAGCAGGGGTCCGGACGCCAGGGGCAGCGCCGGTGCGTCCTGATTAACCGTTTGCGTCCTGTGCGTCCTGTGCGTCAGACGCACAGGACGTACAGGACGCGAGTTGAAATTTTTCCTGATGCCCATTGTTGTAGGGTATACAACTACTCATGGTGAGGGCTCAGTGAGCTCACGTGGTTCCGCAGAGGCTCTGGCCGCATCCCATTATTGATGCATTTTACGACACTTGCGTTAAATGTGGGTCGGCGGGTGAGGAATCGGGAAGCGGCATTTGAGTTGTTTTTCTATGTTGATTTGTTTTTTGTTTTGCAACCACCTGTTGATGCTGATGGTTTGCATGTGCCACATGAAGCTAATGGGTGGGATTTGTTTTCATTTGTTAAAGGATCAGGCGTTGAGGTTTTTGTGCGCTCGGCTTTGTGCAGGCTTTTTGATGTGGTGAGGCATGAGAGATGTTTTTCTTTGGTATGATGTTATGATAATGGAGTGGAGAGAAGGCTTGCTGGTGTTTACCTCCCACCCAAGGATGGCAAAGAAGTGTTTTGCGAGGAGTTGGGGAAGCTGGTGGGGTGTGATGTGTTGGTGGGTGATTGGAATGCCCGAGACCCTTACTGGGACCCTGATGGCCGGAACCACCGAGGGGGATGGTTGAGGCAGTGGATGCAGGATAGTGGGTACAATATGACCTTCCCTGCCGGGCCCACATTCCATGACATCTCAAGGATTGAGCTGTGCCTGCACTATGCGAACTCGATCCGACATCGGTACAGCGACATTGTTGAGTGTGAGCACATGGGACAGCTGATTAAGCTAGACGTGACAGCACCCACTGATATTATTAGAACACGCCCAGCATGGAAGAAAGTTTGTTGGGAAAGGGTCGCAGCGGGGATTAATGCTCTCGGGGAAGTGCCAGGTGACGAACTCGGGGCCGCGACTCGAGGGATCATCGATGCGCTACCCAGGCCCCCGCCTAGTAGGATTCCAGGCAAATGGTGGACCCCTGAACTAGAACGGATGTGGCAGGATGTCCGGAGGCTACGACGGTTTGGACGGCGGGACCCCTGTTATAATGCTGACTATCGGTTGGCAAGGTGTGTATACAAGGCTTCAGTCGTGCGGGCGTGGTTTGAGTACATCCGTGAACAGCTGAGCAAGGCTGAGGATCCTGCAGTGTTTAAGTTGGTGCAGCGCTTGGATGCCAGAAGGACACTGCCGGCTATGGTGAAGCCAGATGGCATGGTGGCGACAACCCACAGGGACATCTCGGATGCCATCGCGGCACAGCTGGAACCTGGGGACCGACCCGAGTGGGCACCCACGGAGGTGACATTGGAACCTGCCCGGGAAATGGAGTTGGCACTGCAAAGATCGCCCACCAACACCGGCCCAGGGCTGGATGAGATGGGGTACCCGTTTTTGAGGTTTTGGAAGAGGGTGTGCCCTGAGGGAATGCCACGAATGCTGGACCACGGGCTGAGACACAATGTCCCGGACTGGCATGAGGCCGAAGTTGTACTGATCCCCAAGGTTGGTAAGCCCCGGTACGATGTGGTCAAGTCTTGGAGAATGATCCACCTGCTGCCGGTCATGGCCAAGGTGGCAGAATGGGTGATTCTTATCCGATTGGCACAATGTTTAGAGTTGGGTGCCACCCAGTTCGGTTCGCGGTGGAAGAGGGTGGTACATGATGCTATGGTAGTTGTCTTTGAGTTCCTGAAACACAATGAGGGCTACCACCGGATGATGCTGTCAGTGGACGTGGAGGGGGAATTTGATAATATTGATATTGACCTCCTCTCCGATTGTTTGATGGCAAGAGGCTGCACCACTACACTGTGCTAGTGGGTGCGCCGGTGGTGTGCTAACAGAACAGTTCGGTTTCGGTTTAACGGACGGGTATCCCGGAGGTACCACACGAGCAAGGGCATCCTACAAGGATCTCCTCTGTCCCGGTTCCTGTTCGGTGCATACGTGGCCGATATCTTCTCACCCAGATTGCGATATTCACCGGGGGTGCGACATGTGGTGGTGTCTTATGTAGATGATGGCGTGGTCTTAGTGGCTGCCGGGAGTCGGGAGGCAGCTCCAGGACATGCTGGGGAGCTGTTTTCTGACCTGGATAGGGCGACAAGGGCTTGTGGCATGGGCTTTAGTGCCCTCAAGACCCAGTGGATTGGGTTTGGGGATAGGACTTGGGATGGGCTGAAATTGGTGGGGGAATTGGTTGAGCCGTCTGAGGATCTGAGGGTGCTTGGATATAGGTTTAATGTTTTCCTTAATTTTTCCGCTCATATTAGGTATTGGCTGGATAGGGGTTTGGATGTGAGGAGGAGGATCATGGCGTTGGGGCGGAGATATGGTGGTGTGGGTGGAATTGGGGCTTGGGAGACTTACCGTTTGGTGCAAGCAGCCTACCTCCCGACCGTCTATTACGGACTTGAATTTGTAACCGACTATGGGTCGTATGTGAAACAGATTCAAGTCCATGTCAATAACTGCCTTCGTTCCGGGTTCTGTACCCCCTTTAAGCTGGCTAACAATATCCTGTTGGCCGAGTTTGGTATACCGCCTGCTCATATACAGGGACGATACCTCCAGCGGCAGTGCTACAGCCAACTCATCAACCTTCGATATTGTGACGACCATCCTTGGTTCGGGCACATCAGGTTGGCTTGGAAGGAGGAAGGCATGGTAGCACAACGACAGACATCGGATATTGAGTTGAGGGAGCGACCAATGGTTGTTATCGGGAAGGGCAAGGAGGTGATCACTGCCAGACATAATGGCAAGGTCGCTGGCCTGATGAACTCCGCGACCGTGGTGGTGTACACTGATGGGTCCAAGCACTCGGGCAAGGCCGGTGCCGCATGGACCGTGTCCCATCAAGGGGGAGCGAGAGTGATGGGACAGGCAGTGCCTCCGTCGTGGAGCATTTTGGAGTGCGAACTGTTTGCGGTGGTAGGGGCTTTGCGATACTTGAAGGAAGTCCACCCCCTGACCGATGCCTATATTTTTCTGGACTGTGTCCCTGCGCTGATGTTAATCGAAAACATGTTCCCTGAAGGCGACTCGGCTGAGGCCTGGGAGGTCGTTGCCCCGCTGTTGAATGGATGCGGGAAGGTACAATGCGAGTGGGTTCCTGGGCACACTGGCATTGCCGGGAATGAGTTGGTTGATTTAAGAGCCAAGGAATGTGTGACCCATGCACTGAGACCTGCTGATTGGGAAGGTGTTAGCTTTGGCATTGGACATGCGGCGATGGCGCGAGAGTTGCGCCGACACGAGTGGACTGAATGGCACCGTGCACAGGGCCATGAATACTACGAACGGGCGCCGGCAGCACCACGATCCCTCAGGGGGCTTACCAGACTTGATGCATATGTCCTGATACACATACGAAGTGGCACTGGACTGGTAGGACATGATGACTGCCCTGGCCGCGATGAACAGGTTCACTGGGTCACGACTATGCGCTACCTCTGAGACCGTCCTTCAGCAGATACGCTGTTCAAGGATGGCAAGGTCAAGGACTGGCAAGAATAGTGGAGGGAGCACCGGTGGCTGGGGTGGGGAATCCCAAAAAAATGTTCCTGAGGTGGACGGCGAGCTGGTGGTTGCCGGGAATCCGTTTGATGGAACGATCCTGGTTGAACGAGATGGGCAGGTAATCGTCGAGAATAATGGGTGGGAATGTGTTAGGTGTTCCACCACCTACAAATATGGTTACTGCCGGCTGCCTACTGTGAGGATCAGGGGCAACAAGTGGTTTTTCATCCCTGATAGCGATACGATCTGCCATGGTTGCGATGAAGTTATCACCGGCGCCTTGGGAACCCGCTCGCGACGAGAAGCATTCGTCCGCCACTTCGCCGGCTCACCGATATGCCTGGATCGCTGTATGAGTTTGTACTGGGTTCGGGCCTTTGGAAGGTGGGGGGACATGGAGTTCGGCAAGCAGGTGTCGAATGTGTTGGCCTGGGCAAGGGGGTATGAGGTTGTTAAGGGTCCCCGCTGTTGTTTTTGTGATGGCACGTTTGTTGATATTTCCGGTCATTGAAGGAACACGACCCGGTGTTGCGATAGATTGTATCTTTTTTTTGTTGAGTATGTGGAGACTGAAATTGCTGATGGCGGTGTTGGTGATAGATAGGATTTGCGAGACAGGAAGACACGTTAATCCGGGAGAGCGCTTGTGGTCTGAGCCCCCGTGAGCCTGTTGGTAGTGATTATTGGATTTATGTTTGGGTGGAGGGCTGCGAGATGTTTTGACATGGTAGTGATTTTGTTATGATTTATGGGTTACGAGGGATGTTAGCTAGATCATAAGCCATGTTTTGGCGCGACTAGGATAAATAAACTTAAATTGAATTTGGACACCCTTTCTTACGTTCCAAGGATACTTCCAACCTCTACGTCGTCCTTGACTTTATCTCACGATAATTTCAGGTTTTGTTTGTGAAGGAATCTTTACCTTTGCTTACACTTATTAATCTCGAAAGGCTTTGTCCTTTCGTTTGTTACCTTTAGGTTCTTCGTTTCCCTCGTTTGTTCGCTTCGGTCGGTCGCTTTGATGTCTAAGCGAGGTTCTTCCCTTTCAGTGGGCAAGGTCACTGCGGCCTTGTCTTCCCTCTAGGCGTCCGTCGATGAGGCTTCTCTTCTTCGGAAGATGGTCTCCCGCCTCCACCACCACGTCTCTGTACTGTCTCGCCGACTCCACTTGTCGGAACGGGAGCGTGCGGCCCTGGTTGCGGCTAGGCGTTCGCCCTCCCCTCCGTTCGGCGGGCCAGGGGACATGACGCCACCTCCCAGCGGGGGGGTGGCTGAAGAAGAGGAGGTGGCTACGGTGCGGCTGCCCATGGTGGCATTCTTCCCTTCGGGGATGCAGGCGCCTGAGCCATTCGTGGCTGAGCCCAGGGTAGTGGCTGGCCCTGTCAGTGTGGCGTCCGGGGTACCTGGTGTGCCTTGGTTCGTAGATTTGTTCGTCGGTTCTTCCCCCCCCCCGGCCGGACCGGGACTGCCATTGTCTCCCGTCGATGATAGGTCAGTAACTGATGGATCAGTCATGTCGGACAGCTCGGTGGTCACGGTATTGGTGGATGTTGCTGTGGGTCCGCACCTCCCCCCTGGGCACTTTCCTCGTGGGTATTGGCCTAATGGAGAGAACCCGTATGTGGCGGGGCAGTACAAGACTCGGTTCCCGTCGGTGGCGCCTATAGGGCGTCGGGCTTTGAGCTCACCTCCCAGTATGAGCAAGGGAGTTAGCATGTCTGACTTTCTCGGGTTGAGGTTGCCGGGGCAGCAGGCTCGGAACTGGGCACTGGTGGAGGAGGTGGGTGTGCAGGGTGGAGTTGGGCATGTTACTGATGGGGAGGCTAGTTCTCCTGGCAGTCGGCGACTCAAACGGCGTTCGGGGAGGGGGCGTGGTCGGGAGTGGGGCGAGGCTTCGGCTTCTGCCAAGAGGACTGCGCTGGAAGAGGCATTCACCGCTCTTCTGGATCTTACCCCAGGGCAGTTGGCAGGAGAGGGGTGTGCTTACGGGGAGTTGGTGGGGGGTGACAGGTGGGATTCTACTGTGGAGGATGATATGGGACTTGCGGGACGGTATTAAGACCGGATTTGATATTTTTGATTTATTTTATTTTTGTGATGGTCGCCGGCTGTAACTATCTTCCCCTCGCTTAGCGGAACCATGGACTTCGGTCGCTCTCTTTCTGTTGGGTTGGGTGTCGGTTTGTCACTTGGTGCGGGGGAGGCGAGGGTCGGTGATGGGTTTTATACTTAGCTTTCGTGTTTGCTCGCTCGCCGAGGTGTTGATGCTTGGGGCTCGGAGACTTGTATGATTTGTATGGTAGTTGTTTGGAGGATTGTGCCGGTGTATCGTGGGGACCCCGGCCCCAGGCTGTGGCTTTCGAGAGCAGTTCTGGTCCGCTTGTGGTCCGCCGGAGCCCCGCCTGCCCATATGGTCGGTGTATGATGGGATGATTGCTCGATAATATGCCATGTTTTGGCGCGACGAGTATAAATAAAATTAGATTGAATTTGGACACCCTTTCTTACGTTCCCTTCAGCGACGTTGAAGCCTTTCTTCTGATACTTGTGGGGGAGTCATCTGGGTTCGCCTAGTAGTCCTCCTCAATAAAGTTGATGTTGGTGGAGTTGTTGTTTAGTCTTTCGTTCGTTTACGGTACCTGTCTCGCCTTCCCTTTGCTCGTCTCTATCGTGAGGCTGTATGGGCTTGGGAACCTTCTTTTCTGCTTGACGGGTCTTCTCTTCGGTAAAATGTTTCGGCTTTCCTGTACTCATTACCCCGCAGGATTTCGCGTTTGTTGAGTTGGTTCGGAGTGGTTGTTGTGGGGGGATCACCCTGTTGCTGAGAGGATTGGGTGCCTCCATTCTTTATGTTGGAGTTCTAAGGCCTACCCTTTGGTTGTTTCATAGGTTGTTTCCAGCGACACTAATGCCTACAGAGTCGATTGATAACTGCTCTGTATTTAACTCGTCGTACCGATCGCATCACACTCTTACGGTCGGGTTCTCTGCTTGTGTGGGAATACCTGCCTGTCGGCTACATACTTCGATCTGAATCCTATGATGTTGTTTCCTCCGGTTCCCACGATGTTTTCCGTTCGTATGGTAGTTACGGGTGGTTGTGGGGTCTACTTCCTTGTCCGACTTGGGTGGGGATGCTTTTGACCCTGGTGGTTACGCCCCCTCTCTTGACTTCTACGGTTGGGATGGTGGTGGTGGTGGGCGACTGGCTGCTGGGCTCCTATGCGTGGGGGCTTGGCACTAGCCGTGTTGGGTGTTAGGGGGCCCGGGCCTGGGCCATCACACCCATTGCAAGTGTGGTATTCCTTGGCTTGCTTAGCCTGACTGGTGCTTACTCTCTACGGTCATAACTGTTCTGAGGCTGGTCATCGTGACAATGCTGTTCTGGGCCTGTTTTCTTTGGCCTGGATATTCTATGCCTGCCTTCCTGGGTTTACGCTGCTCGGGTGGGTGGATGAGTGGGCTGTGGGCTGCCTCGTTTTATGTGGCTCTGGTCTCTTGAAGTGGCCCTGGCTTGGCCTTCAGGCGGCTTGGTTCGGGTCCCACCTGGTGTTGTTCTGCCAGGTGTCCCTGGGGCTGTCCTCCTAACTTGGGAGCTTGACGCCCGTTTACAAATCCTGCACCCCATGTTTCCTCGGTGATATGGCCTGTTGTTGTGGCCTTCACCAGTTGTTCGGGCGGTGGGCTCTGTGGGGCCGTGGCTTATATGTGTGGCTGCAGTTGGACTGTGGCGGTGCTGGCAGACAATGGCTGACCGTCATGGCATCGGATATATATAGTCGCCCTGAGGTCTGGGTTGGGCTTCGGCCTGATACGACTTGCTGGCTGGACTGGTGTTGCGGTGCGGCGCCTTCGGGTACTTGGTCTGGCGGGCCTAATCTGCACCTGATGCATTAGACAGTGCGGAAGGATAGATGATGGCAATGCGCTCGGAGCCATGTTGGGCCAGGTGGGAGAAATAACACTGGGGACATGGTGCCACCTTTCAGGGTATTGAGTGGTTACTGTTACCCCCCGGGGCCTTGGCTGAAGTCTGGATGGTTGTCGGTTGTGTTGGGGGGTGGTGATGGTTTTGTTCTTGTTAACTGAGTCTGGGTCCTTGATGGTGGGAAAGAGTGGGAGTCCTGTCTTGGGGAGGGCAAGGGAGTTGGTGGTGTGGCTGGGCTGGGTTTCTTTGGGTTTCATGTTGTTTCGTTTGTTCGGCTGTCGGGTTGGGATGTGGATGGCTGGTTGGGGGTAGGATACCACGGGTGGGAGATAGGCCCCACTGACTTTCACGGTCCGTCATCGCTCCCTTTATATTTACTTTGTGTTTTGTCCGGGCCCTGGTGTGTGGGGTCCCTAGATTAGTGATGTGGTGACCGTTGTGGCCAACCCTAGGGGTTTCTTGAGTTCGTTAATAGGGTGCAAGGGGTATGGCTGCCATGCCACCTCGACTTGGCTTTGAGGAGACTGGCTTTGTACTGCCTCTGTAGGTCAGACAGTGCTGGAACACTTCTTGGGCGGTGGGTGGGGTTGGGGAGGGGCGGATTTTCTTTATTCTGTTGTTATGAGGAATTTTGGTGCGAGGCCGGAGCTGTGCTGCCGGTGGTAGTGATTTTTTATTTGTGCTGAGATTCCCGCGGCCTGGCTAGGTGGGGCGAGTGGGTGCCGGACCGTTGATGAACCTGTACTTTAGCTTTAGTGTTTGTGGGTGCTCGCCGGGATGGTTAATGGTATGGGACTGGAGGATCGGTATCTTGTATTTAGTTGATATCCGGCTCCCGCTTACTCCTGGCTGGAGGGGGACTCGACTCATAAGCCATGTTTTGGCGGTAGCGAGTATAAATAAAATTAGATTGAATTCGGACACCCTTTCTTACATAACAGGGAATTATCTTATCCACCATGATACCTTCTCTTTGGCCTGACTGGGGTCAAAGTTTTTCCTCATCACTTCCATCATGGGGTCATCACCCCCTCTCATTCCACAACCTCCTACCCAGCCTGATGGGGCTTCGCAGGGTCGCTTATCACCTATCTTTCAGCCTCAGGGCCCCCCCTTGCTTAAACAGCTATGCCGTGGCACCACCATAAGTCTACCACCATACTCAAGCCATGACTTTGATAAGCCCAACAGGGCTTTCATGAGCATGTTTGATGAGTTCTTTGAGTCACAGGGATACACAGCAGCAAACATGTTTGGGAAAGCATTTCCTATCATAATCCACAAGATGCAAATTTTGCACGAAGACTACAGGAAGGCGACACATGGGCTAACCGAGCACATCACCGCCCTTACTGAGGAGTTGGACGTCCTTCACACCTCCGCTCTTTTTCAGCCTGCTCCTACTACTGCCCCGCCAGTACCTCCTACTACCGATACTACAGAGCAGCCCTCGGTCCCTCCTCTACCTTCTACCCTTCCCAATGTCCAACCTCCTGGCCCAGCAGCTGCTCTTTCATGGGCTACTATCAGTAGGAGGATAAGGAAGCCCTTTCCGAATCCTGCGAAGCCTAGTCGCAAGCCAGCCAAATCCTCCTCTACCCCGGCTAAGCCCCTTACCGATAAGAAGAAGGGCCTTATCATGCACGAGTGTCAGCTTGTCATCAAACAAGATGCTTCCCCCCTCACCATCACTGCTTTACAGCTATGCGACAGCATCACTCAGGCTTTGGCCTCCACTCTCATCCAGTCTGTCTCCTTTTGGGATGAACATGTCACCTTCACCACTATGGATATGATCAGAGCCACAACTGTCAACAGCAAAGTTGGTACCTTCTTGCACCTAATTCCTGGTGCCTCTACCGTTTACCTCGATACCTCTGCCACCCAGCTCCTGGTACATGGCATTGCTACCTCTACCTCTCTGGTATCACTTGCCCAAGAACTCACCATCTTCAACTCAGGCTTATCTCTTACCAAACAGCCTAGGTGGCTTACCTCCGATTTAGCACGCATCAGCAAACTTGCCTCAACCGTTGTTATTTCCATTTCTGTACCCAGCGCTCCATCCTTCGTTGGCAAACGCCTCTCTGCCTTCTCCAACACATACCGAACTGAGCGCCATTTACTATGCTTCAACAAATACACCCAGTGTGCCAACTGTCATAAGTTTGGCCACCACAGCATCAAATGCACCCTACCTGCTTCCTGCCACTGGTGCCTTCTCCCTCACTCTACTGGGGATCACTCCTGCCCTGCTGCTACCTGCCGCCTTCGTGGCCGTCCCTGCAGCCACACCACACCTAGGTGTGTGAACTGTGATGGCCCACATGAATCCCACTCACCTATCTGCCCTTCTCGCCCCCGTCCAGCTACCCAAGAGTCTGAGGTTTCGCAGGAACATGAGGAAGAGGTGGATATGGTTGGCTCGACATAGGTTGGGAAACCTATAACAATGATACCTTAGGGGTATCTCGGGTTGGTTATTATGGTGCAAGGGGTAAGGCTTTTATGCTTGCCTCGACTAATGGCTTAGGGGAAACTGGCTTTGTACCATCCCTCTGTCATGGCCCTACCAAGGGACAGTACTGGAACGCCTTCTTGGGTGCGGGGTGTGGTTGATGCAGGTGGATTTCCTTTGTTATGAAAGTTATGAGGATAAGAGGCACGAGACCGGAGCAATGCTGCTGGTAGTAGTGATTTATTAATTGTGCTGGGATTTCCGTGGCCTGGATAGGTGGAGCGGATGGGTACCGGACTTTTGATGGACTTGTACTTTAGCTTTGGTGTTGGTGCTCACTCACCGGAGTAGTTAATAGTATGGGAACAGAGGATCGGTACCTTGTATTTAGTTGCCTGTTTTTAGTAGGGATAGCAGGGTCCCAGTCCCATTGGTGGATCCCAACCAGCATTAAGCTCCTGTCGGGGGGGCACTTGATCATAAGCCATATATTGGCCCGACGAGTATAAATAAACTTAGATATTGTTCGGACACCTGGACCTCAGAATTACACTCTCTTCTATCTCGCGTTCTCTTGAACTCTTGAACCCCTGAACCCCCGAACCTTGTACAACTCACTTTGGTTGTACCTGGAAACCCGCAGCTCACCTCCAGACTCTTGCCTGCCCTGATTAGGGTGTGCCTTGGGCTACTCCATCCTCAGACCCTGTCCGTTACAGAGATATCACAGATGACAGGATAAACTGGAGGTTGAAATGGAGGACGCAGCGGACGCGGCTGGCCGTTGCAATACAAGACCAGATGCACAGGACATAGGGGATGCAGGGAAAAAACACTGTGCGTCTGCACACCGTGCCTGTGCATCTGATGCAGGATTTATTTTCCCTGATATCCTCCTCCATGGGTTCTACTTCTCTGTGGAGTAGGGGGTGCATAGCATCGTAGAATTGGCACTTCTGCAGGTAAGCTGATACTGCACCATGAGGTATGTGCTTTGCATAGAGCAAGAGGTCTGTCTCTATCTTAGTAATCCATTCTGTTTTTCCACCATGGGTTTGGCTGGTGCTGTTGAAGGCTTTGATTATCTCTTCACTATTTTGGGATAACTGGAATCTTTCCTTCAGTGCTTCCAATACCCTTGTTGCCCTACTTCCTTCACCATATGTATCCATGTACTGTTGGTAGGTGTCGAGGGCCCTGCCTTTACAAAAGGCTTCTATATATATTCCCGTGTTGTGTTCCTCAATATTGATGCCATGCAGCCTCAGGTATTGGTGCACTGCAGTTTCTCATCGCTGGAAGGCGTCAGGCTTTAGGTCTTTACCTTTGCCTAAGAACTTCACAGGTAAGGGAAGCTTGATCTTAGGGGGGTTGACAGGTATGCCACCAACTCCAGGGAGTCCTCCGGGAGGGTCTGGCAGTCCTGGTAGACCTCCTGGTAGGTCTCTTGCTAAGCTCACCATACTGTCTCTGCTATCGCTACTACTGCTACTACTGTTGTCTTCTGGGCCCGGTACTGCACCCGCAGCTTCCTTGAGTAGACTTCCTGAACCTATGCTGGTTCTGGGTTACGTTTCTTTTCCGGGGGTAACTGGGAAGCCTCTGGACAGGGATAGGCTTTGTTGGCTGAACTCTTCCTTGGATCCTTTGAAATGCTGAGCTACCCGATCTTGTGCTAGCTGCCTTCCTGGATTGTCAATTGCAAATCTGTCTTTTGGGCCATTTGCTTTGCCTGGTCTCTTGGGCTTCGTTAGGTTTTCTCTAGAGACCTGTTTCCCACTGCACGGCGTGAGAGCATCTATTTTATAAGCAGGATTGGCAGGCCACTGCTGGGCCCCTCCACCCTCATACTAGCTTCGCTGGTTTGTGTCTGTCAATCCATGATCTTGCATACAAGTTTCTAACCAATGGCTGAGGTTAAAAAAATGTAACGTGTTCGCACCGGGGTGCTAGTCATGCTTCTGGGTACAATTGGAGTAGCGCACAAGTTGATCTGCAACCTATGGGCGTACTGCACTAAGGGAGGCTCCAAGAGAAGGATAAAAAGAATAGGGACTTGAAGAGGTAACCATTCAACTAAGTATATTAGTAATACTCTGTCCGCCGAAGTCTGCTGTTCTATTGAAGGAATCAATAGTCTTTTAAATACATAATTTCATCCATGTCCTGCATGGATGGGTCCCCCTGTAACCGGAACCGGAATTTAGTCCGTTCGGTTCAAAGATTTATTTTATGTTTTGTTTTACTTGAGGTTTCGAGTATCATTTAATACTCAGTTTGTTTTACTTGTGGTTGCGAGTATCCTTTGATACTCAGTTTGTTTTACTTGTGGTTTTGAGTATCCTTTGATA
>LN890951.1:990619-1010128 GCA_900010015.1 Tuber aestivum
TCTCCCTTTTCCGGAACCTCTTCCCTCCCTTGGGGTGGAGGGGGAGAAGCGCTGTGTTTCATATGGCTTGACCACCGCTCCCCGGCCCAACCAACCGCCAAGCGACCAAGGTGGGGCCAGCCGAGCAATACACCTAAGAGGCGGAATTAGGAGTAGAATTGGAAACAAGATGTACTTTTCCGGCAGTGAGTGAAACAATGACTTTTACAGACCACTCCACGTGGCACATGGGGGTGGAGAAGTGTTACTGGTGGAGCAACTCAGGTCAGCGGGGATAATCGAGCACGTCGGGTTCAGGTCCTGTATCTCTGGCTCCCAAAATCCAGGCATTTGAATGGGAGCTACGTCGGCGCAGCATATCCGTGTGAGGCAACTCTTCACAGACGATTCATATCACCCCACCGAGTGATATTTCATGCATGCTTCGGGGGATCCGTCCCTGAGGTGAAAGCTTTTATGTATTTTGTCAAAAGCGGAATGGTGTAGCAATTCCGCACAGTGCGGCAGGACAGTAGTCTCAATTGGCGAAATGCAAGGGCCAATTTTTAATAGTTTTAATTATTAAATATTATTTTTCATACTTGGTGACAAAATAATTTGAAAAATGAAATAATTTAGGAACTTGAGTTGTTAGGGTTCCATATCCTAACTGTCAGAGTAAACAGTCGGTCAGGGGCTACGGTTGCCGTCGCGGGAAAAATTGTCACTTTTTATTGGAAAGTTGGTATAGAGTCTTGTCTTCCGGAACCGTACATATGTATATTACTTGTTATTCTCACCGCAGATCTACTCATATTCCTCATCTATTATTCTCTGAGTATCAAGGCATTCCTCCCCTTATATTCCAAGAGCTTTTAGTATCTACCCACGGGGCACGGTTACCGAAATTCTCCTTGCATGCATACTCCTATTGCTCAGAGAACATTTAGAAAGACGGGGGGACACATATTCCCTTTCCAATTTTCGTGATCGGGGAATCTCTCAACGACGTTTGCATGGAGGGGGTGGGGGGAGCCCGAGGAACTGGGTTTCCGGAGAGGCGGAGTAGCGACCGTGCATCAAGAGCCAGCAGGATAAAGCGAAGAAATTGATGGTGAATGTAGAGAATTGTCATACTTTAAAATGGATACTGTCTTTTCTTTTAAATTTGCAGCCCCGGTTGCTAGCTGGGCCCATGCAGACAACGCTTGGTTTTTGAGCTTCTGTGACTAAGCTTTCTTCTTCAGGGATGCAGTTATCTGCTATTGCCTTCCTTGTGTTTAACAAATAAATTTCCGGGGAACATCCTGAGCATCGCCCTCAATAGGGTGGAGTCAGCTGATGATATTGGGCTTGTGGATGTTACCCACAATGCTGCCCCTGGGGTATACTCGTTGTCGGGTAGGCCCGCCGGGGGAGCCGAGATTACCTGGTAAACATAGTGGCCAAAAACGTGTACAGTTTCAGAGGGTTCTTCCGTTGGAAATCTGTGATCTTTTGGAAAAAACCTGCATTCCAACCCAAGCGTAAGAGAATTATAGGTGTAGAACCCTAGGTAATGTAATATCTCTAATGAGGCATGCATATTGGTTGCCTTTCCGGACAAGCAATTGTGAAATTCATCATTCCTCCCGACATTCACAACTATATTACAATCACAGGGTATCACACGGCCCGCATGGTGATGTAGTCCTCCGGTGATACTTCTATGCTCGCGCATTCCCCTCACAATGGCGGGAGAGGGGAGATGATTTTCTCATATTGAAGCTCGTCCAGAACGCTCGGCCACCTAACATCCAGCTCCTGGCAATTCCGCGATACTACTGGAAAGGGAGCCCATCCCCGCGTTCATCGGGCACCATTCCGTTAATCGCGGCAGGGGAATGGGCAGCACTGTGGCAATCAGCACCCCTTATCCTACATAACCTAATCACACCTCTGGAAGTGGCGCAGTACCTTGTTAGTCCCCAGCCCGAAATTTGAGTTCTTATTGTAAACCTACTTAATTGGGGGTTGTAGGATCATCCGCCCCTCAATAACTGATTCACAATCAGATATCGCGAGGCGCCTCTCAAATGCTTCTTCCCTGTGTTCCGAATTTGTGCCCCAAGATTGCGCTTATTTGAGGCGGCAAATAAAACCTGAAAACTTGTTCCCGCGCAGAAGAAATATTCCCAAAATTAAACTTCCAAGCTACTTCCCCGCGTATCCATTCCCCATAGTTTTTATTATTCGGGATAGGTAACCCCAGGGCTCCCATCGTGTGCATTGCAGACAGCCTTTTCTCTCCCTCCCTTACGGTCCTGCACCTTCGCCCTTGGTCCCTCGCCGTCAGGTGCGCACTTCTTATCTATCCTAAAGAGCTCTGTGCTGAGACATAACTGCCACAAAACGGACTACGGGAGGGTTTCTGTTGTCGTCCCAACTCTGTGAGAAATGTCTGTTGATTCAATTTTCCTTCACTTTGCGTTCCTCCTAGTGCACCTAGTATGCATTGTTATTCAGGCGCAGGGTGTACGAAGAGATCCGGTTATGTTCGCTATCCGATCATCAGACCGCACCTTTTGCTGAGTGCATCCTGCGAGCCATAAAAGTGGGTATTACCGCCACCTCCAATGTTCAGTTTTGGCCTTCTTGACCACTGGTGACAGCCCAGTAGGCTCCTCAACGTTCTAAATTTAGGAACCGGGGCTTTTTTACATGGACAAGATGGTAATTCCTGTTTTATTGACCCGAGAGCGGTTATTATGGTAAAATTGCATGTGGCGGAGTGACTTTATAGCCGGGATAGCTTCTGGACCCTGGGTTTCACTCTGAGTATGATATGTCACTTTGAGCGAGAAGGGTGGAGTAAAGCTGACTGGCTAAAAGGCAAGCTAACCCAACGACCGTTTCGCCAATCAAGCCTCGGTGAATCTGGGATAATTTACAGGATCTGGAGGCATAGGGAACACATTTTCTTAAGATTTCAAACTTTATTTTCATGGAGCTAGAGGGGTTAGGGGTTTATATAGTACCATGTGCAGTGCGGATTGCCTTATTGTCCGTGGGATAATGGGTAGTAAAAACCGTTTCTGGTATTGATAGTGTTGTCTCTTATCATACCAGTTGTTGTACTAGAGCAGAGTTTTCACTGCAAGTGAGAAAATTGTCTCCAGTTCATGGGTTGAGAGTTTCCTCGCTTGTTGGAAGCTATGCTGAGCCCATCTTATTACATGTCCCCTGTTTTGCCTCCGGGAGTGTACTAGGTGCGAAATGCCAACAATTATAATTCTTGGTTATTCCCCCGCTTCGTTTCCTATAGAAGCTCTCGTTAGTACTGATGGGCGGTGCCGTAGTTCCTGTTTGTTTGTTTCCGGTGCATAAACTGCCTGAGTGCTTTTTCATACTTCTCCCGTTCACCGTCCTGCTATTGAGTCACGCTTTCTCCCAGGTTGTTTATCGAGCCTAGCATTCTTTTTCTCTTGCTCTCTACCGCTATCTCTGCCCTTTAGACCCTTTTTGTATGAACCCCCACCCCCAAAACTGAACCACGACCGTCCCCCGGAGCTTCTAGCTCAGCCTCCATTTGAACCCGTTGTTTGTGCCGTAAGTTCTAAACTATCTGAGAATTTTAGAAAAAATTACTTTAGGTCCTCTGAGAAGCGAGGGTTTTTTTTTTCTATTTCTGCAAAGCAAGCAACTACAGATTTGGGATTTCCCAATCCTGCTTAACCCCCTTTCGGGAATTTTTGTGCCCATTTTCTTTATTTTTTCTTTCCCCCTTTTGGATACTTCTCCTTGCGATTGCTGTCACTATTGGGGGGGAGAACAGATGGGTTGTAAGCATGTTAGGGACGATTACCGATTGTATGGGACGGCAAGCGTGAGTATTGGGGTTGGTCTAGCAGATGCTTTTAAGGATGGCCTATATCTGTGTGTTAAGCGAGCTATCGATTGGCGACAGAGAAGTTGTTTTTGGATGGTATGCCGGAAAGTTAGATAGCGCGCACAGGCTATGCACTCAGCGGAATCCCATTTGAGCCCCTACCATGATATCATCAAGAGATCTCACCAAATAAAGCTAGGTCCTAGAAAGTTTTCCCCGGGGATTCTCACCCCTTCCAGGAATACTGATAGAAGGCACACTTTGCATGAGAGAGAGGTATAGAGGAGGGAAGTAATACGACTTTGTAGTAATGGAAACGTCGGCATTCTCTGTCAGGTGTAGGCACCTGGTATCGGAGTGTCTTACAACCGACATCTCCCAGGGGAGGAGATAAGTTATCCCCAACTGTCCGCCGCTCCCTGGTGGTCCGGTGATCCCCGATTGGAACGCTGTTTGCCTATTTCTTATCCTATCATTTCTTGCCCTCGTGCCCTCCTCTTCTTTTCTTAGGTAAAGCCATGGAAAGGAAAAACGGGATGCAATTTAACTTGACTTCATGGGAAAAGCGGCTTTCCCCCTCCCTCCCCACCACAGCTGTTATCCTGATCATGGTACCCAATGAAACCAACGAGCACGTGATATATAACTTACCTTCCTTCTAGAATTCCTTCGGCGCATTCCCGGGCCCTGCATGCCAGTCTGAGTTATCCCCCACGCAAGCGTTCACGCGATTCCCCAGATAGCTACGATGCCCCAGGAGCGGCCCGCTGCTCGAGGAGATTCTATTTGATATCCGACATGCTTCACCTTGCCCCTGCGGGTGGTGTTGAGCCCTGTTCTGACCTTCCTAATCAGGAAGGTGAAAAGCGGGGTCCGGAAGGTAGACTAGTGGTAACGGCGCTTGCGCAAACAACCCGGAGAATTTACCGGCATGGTGCCCGCATCTCAGCCATACTCAATCTTTAAATGTACGGTGCCTAGAGGGGGGGCAAGGGTGTCGACTCGCGGCACACTTCACTGACTCAAAGCAACATATCGCGGCAAGTGGGCTACTGTGGCAGGAGCAGCTGATGGTCCGCTCTACTTTATTCCATCACCAGAAAAAGCGCCGGGATTGGTTTTTCCCATGGTTAACTTACACCCACCACATTTTAGCCACTAAGAGCTGAGATCGCTTCGCATGTGCTCACACCCCAAGTGCGATCGCCCATGGGTGCCGTATCGTACGAGTACCGGTATAGCACTGTACTGTACTGTACACTAGCACTATAATCTGTTTGTGCTCCCCTGGATTTTCGCTGCCCGTGGGGGGAGGGGGGGGGAAAAAAAAAAATCGGTGGTCCTTGAGCTCTGCATCTAGTGTCCGGTGGGGGTTCCGATTGTTGTAGGAATCATGACTCGAGGGGCCTGTTCAAGTTTGTGCCTTGGGGGGTAAAGCACCGTAGTTTTCCCGCGATGAGTATGATGCCTGCGCTGACGAATTTTCATCACAGAATGCATGCTGAACCCTTTGTGGATTGGTGAAATAGCCGCTTTTCAAGTCCGCTTGATGACCGCCACTATTTACGGAGAGTGTTAGGCGGGTGCGCCCACTCTCGTTAGGAGAACGACCCCTCACTCAGGTGAGCAGTAGACTACAGGTGCTGTCTGGATAGGTCCGCTCTCCGGGAGGGTGTGATGGGCTATGGAGTCACTTTTGCCGGTAGTTGTTAAAATACGGGCATATGTCACTAATTAGCTTTATTTTCTTTCCAAACACACTGTCCCGGGGCAAAATGGGCAGATCCTTTACCGGTAGACTATTTCAAGCCGGTCTAGAATCTTTCTCTACAGATATGGGGAGATTTCCTTTGGTTTAGAGTCTCTTGAGCGAGGCTTGAAATACAAACTTAGGATGGCTAATATTGGTGCCTCTATGTCATATAGCTACTCCTACAGTGACTTGAAAGACCCATTTTGTCAGTAATCAGGTATCTTTTCATCTCGGAGCACCGGTACTCCTGCCCTGGACTAACTGAAAGGCTTCAGTACGGGCGGGCGGGAGGATTTTCCCGAATATCACGCTCGAGTGCGCGTTGGATCGCCTACAGGACATGCGGTTAGGGGATATTCGGCTGCAGGGCTCGTGGCTTTTAGGTGCGCCATTTTCTGGCTTGCGGCTGTGGTTTGCTGCTTCTGCGCTCGGGGCTGAGTAGAGTCTAGACACCCCTTGGTCCTGTGTCTTCTAGCACCTGTATGCATTCTGAACTGGGCCTGGACGTTTCTTGCAGTACGAAAAACTCGGCTGTTGAGCTAGCAAATTCACCATTGGCACGGCCATTGGTCGGAACTATCCCGCGATATATGAAAGGCCGCCATCGGCCGCCATCGGTAGGCTGAGCAGAGCCTCATTCTGATTAAAAGGGAGACTGCGTCACAGTGTGTGGCTGGCTGATATATGTCCAAGCGGCACCGCCCACTCCCTTATTTCTCCCTCCATCGTTCTCTTGAATTAGCGGCAACCGCATTTACTATGCACCAGCAGTTGTCTCTGGTGTTCTTCCTATATTAGGGGGGAAGGTTTGTCAACGATCACTGGGGCTACGGACTGTTATTCTCTTCCCATTCATAGAATATTCAGTCAGGCTATTCACTTCACAAAAGCGCTCTCGTCCCAGCGCTAGTCTATGTCTCGTCCCTCAGGATTAACTTCCCTTCCGTTTCACCATGCACGGATCTAGAGACTATAAAAAAATGGCGGTAGAAAATACTACCTCTGAAGACGGATCTCCTCTTATTGAAGACTCCAGTCGCCAAAAGAACCATGGCCGTCTCTTCTGGATGGAGATGAGCTGGCGCTTTGCCCTCGGTCTCCTTTTTAACATCTTCATCGTACTTATCCTATACACCTTCTCTCAAAAGGGCAACCTCAGTCGCTGGGAGAAGCGCTGGTTCAATGCACTCACCATTTCATTCTCCTCGCTTGTCAGCTTGATGTTGGGTTCGTTGTTAGGCCTATTGGGGAGTATGCTTCGCTGGCAGTTGTTAGCGCGCAAGTTGCATAATCCGATGGATGTAAGGTCCTGGCACATGTGTAGGAGAGACACAGCACGCTAACACTATATTGTAGGTTGATTTGATACTGGGGATAGCCAACCCCACTGGGGCGTTCAGACTGATCTACCACCATACGAAGGATTGGAAGTGGTCCGCCACGACCGTGGTGGTCGTGATATACCTATTCATTAATATCGTCGGCCGGCTAAGTGTGGCGGCGTTTGGATTGACGTATGATTTGAATGAGCTTCCTGGACTCAAGTATCCGGTCAAGCTCACAGATTGGAGCACGCCCGCCTGGTTCAACGTGTCTGCAGGCGGGTATGACCTTTTATCACAGACCTCTAGTAAGTGCAAGCGTTTATTGTACGGATATTCGGACTAAATGATGTTCAACAGGACGGATGAGTGATTACGCGGCAGTTGGAATGTCAACAGTTCTCACTGAATTCGACTCGACGAACCCAACAATCACCTTAACCAATTCAAGTGGACAGGGCCTGGATCGGAAGGTCGAGGGAGATAAAGTCATATATTCTTACTCCTTGAAAGAGTATCAGGGTCTCGATGTTCATCCAGCACGGGATAAGGTGCTTCACAGCTCATCATCATGTGTTGGGCGGACCATGTGGGGGTCAAACATTTTCGAGGACGGAAAACTGGTCGGTAACGTCGGTAAGTCGTCCCACCTGCCAAGAAAGGAGAGCCCGCCCCGGCGATTAACAGATGTGATTAGATGAAGTGGATGAGAGCAGTCCGGATTTTCTCAACGTTTTGGTGGGGCTGTTTACCTCCTATTATGAGGCTGAGATCGATTACATCTGGATCAATAAACTAGATTACAGCCAGTTATCTAGCCCAGCAGCATGTGCCACAACATGTAAGTATAGCCAAACCAACCACTCGTATCCAAGACTGACCAAATCTCCTCAAGACCTCTACTCAGAAGTCTGGCAAAGCTACAAAGACAAGCACGACCGCAATGCTACTTTCTTCGAGTGCATGACCTGCCTAACCGATACCAACAATAACCCGGGCATCGGCGATGACATCCTCTTCCACCAACCCTCTGAAAACTCACCCCTCGTCGCTGGCCACCTCCTCCGCTTCGGCACCTTCGAGCGTGTCTTTGGGGGCTACGACTCGAAGGGCAGCCAATTAGCTATCCGCTTGTACTCCAGTATGAACAAAAACTCGCACTTCTTGAACAATATGGGGAATGAGCTCCACACCGGCGCAACGGGAGATGCGCCTCACGTCGAGGTCCCAGTGGAAGCCGAACTCTACGCCGCACACCTCGCTGCCCGCCTCCCACTCCTCGCTATCATTGGCGCTGACAGCCAGCTCCCGAAAGTAACGCGGGAAAAAGGCGCGTCAGAGCAACCATTCATCTCCGTCGCGCTGGAGGTAAAATGGACCCGAACCATCGTGGTCCTTGTGTCCATCCTTATCGGCCAGCTCCTCGCCGTCGCTGTCGTGAAATTCATGTGCCGGAACGTCTTCCTACGTGACCACGATAGCTTTTTGTCGCTCGCCCGAATCTTGAAGACGAGCATGCAGAAGGTGGAGGGACGGAGTGCAGGTAATGGGAAGGATTTGGCGACGTTCTTGGATGGGGAGGGTGTGAGGATGAGGTATGGGACTAGGGCTAGGGAGGATTATCTGGAGGTTGATCTTTGGGATGATGTGCAGAATTGGTTTCCGGACTCCCTGTATGCGTAGTGGCGAGGATTTGAGGTGCGTGTGAGGGGTGACCGGAAGGACTTCCTTGGCCTGAAGATCATCCGGGGACCGTAACGCTGAGGACATGTGCAGGGCGAGTAGGGCCATCTCATTGCATTTCTTTATTAACAGGTCCGGCTAGGAAGTCATCGAACTACGGAAAGAGAGTGCTGTCTTTAAGGAATTATACAAAATATAATAATCCGTTATCTTTTACTTGTGTTCTTTTGCCCGTGGGGAAGGATTGATCGCAGGTTCCCGAGCAAAGATCGCAAATTAATGTTGGGCCATAATCTCGGGTACCAATCGCTCAGACGAAAAACCCACCATACACTAAATTCCGATCTATTCTCTCGCAGAATCCGTGAGTTCGACTCGATGCAATACCACGTCAACTGCTATACTTGTTCCTGCAAGACGCATTACTAGTATAAAAAGAGAGCAAACTGCTAGAATACCCCAGGAAAAAGGTGCCGGGGGGCACAATACCCCAGAAGTTTTCTCAATACCCCGGCGGTCATAACTCAGAACACAGTATTATACTTTGAAGGTCTAACACTACAAGTACGTGTGCATGCATAACACTATAACGAGAAACAGGCCGGTTCACGGGCGTGATTTGAGTGGGGCTGCGTAGGGCTCTACGTTGGCCGCTTACTGACTCTGTAAACAACATCATTATAAGTCCTGTCGCAAACCGTCACGGTGTATCTGTACCTCTGCATTCAAGCACAGGATCTGTATTTAAGTCTACTTGTACAGCTCAATCTACGTGTAATTATATATAATTTAATTGTCTTCTGAACCTGTCCCGGAACTGCCCTTCACCCCCGCCACAACTGCTGCAGGCCGACCTTGCTGCCACCGCCAACCGGCCCCGCCTGCTGAGTACACTGCCGCCCGCTGCGCCGCACACCCACCACCGTAATTTGACCTAGTTTCACAGAAAAATGGGGCTAGACTATCCAGCTCTCGAGCGGCGCGGGAGAGTGAGAAGGGGGGAGGAGGAGGAGGAGGAGGAGGAGTACAGCGTATATATTAATAGAAAGAAAAAAGTTGTTGTAGAAGAACTTCTAGATATATAATGTTCTCCGTAGTGACATCTCGTTTATCTCATAGTAGGACCGAAAGACCGGTAACTGTAGTTACTCGATAGAGCAACATATAACTGGCCGTGAGTAAAGACTGGCATCCCTAAGCCCACGCCAACGATATCGAATTACTAGCCCTGCGACCTATTAATAGTCATCGCGAAGCAAAGGCGGATCGGAAGCTGCCTCCTAGTCTTGATATGTGGTAGTTTCCCCTGTTATAGAGCTTAGCATGATATGTGGAACCGGCAGTATCCGGCCATCGAATTTCCTACCCAAGATACCGCCCTCAATGCAATACCAAGCGATGCGAGTGACGATCATGCGGGTGTCACTACGGAGGCCGATCTTTGGGCAGAGGTTCCGCAAGAGGATTGCCGGGGCCCCGGCGTTCAAACAGAGCGGCGACGGGGGAAACTGCTAGGGTTAAAGCTCTGCAAAGGCTCCGCAGGTGGGTGTTCTGCCCTATCGCTAGCCTCGAGCTCGGCTACGTCACATGAGAGAAAGATAGTTTCTTGGCCGTCAAAATTCTAGATAAGTGCATCATTAATATCTGTTGCAGTATCATTCTCTATGGTTAGAGTTGCGCGACCATGGAGGAAATCTGGATCAGCGTTAACCCATGATAACAGGGAAGCAGGGATTACACATGGCCGTAAAATGGCGCCTTCCTTCGGAACTCGGTAACATTGAGCGGTATAGGTGCACGGCCGTTCATGGTAGCACTACTCCGCGTTTTTTTTTTTTTTAAAGTCTCCGGAATGTGAGTTATACATCCATATCCCAAGTTATGGCAGTTCCGCAAAGTTTAGCACCGCGAATCTATAAGTTACACAGTAATTGAACCACTTATTAATTTCCCATTCCGGAGACTTAAAAAAAACGTCGAGTACCATACCTGACAGCTCATGGACCCATAAGGCAGAAGCCTCATTTACCTCACCCTCCCAGACCCTGATTCTGCTGTAACGCTAGGATACGGAGGGAGGGCCATAGGAATGACCGCTGGAGGCGGGCTTCCATAGTCTGAGCCCTGCTACCCCGCTGGATGGCTGGTAAGATCTGCGCAAAGTCACCGGCGAAGAGCCTATGGATACAGCAGAAATGAGCGTTGCCACCGAAGCGAATGTCGGATAACATGCGATGAGCCCCTTCGAAGCAGCACTTATGCTGCATTGGCGCTCCGTCCCAGATGTTGAGAGAGGCCATCCGTAAGAGCCCTGCGAGCTGGGAATCCTTCAAAAGATCGCAGGTAGGAGTGCAATATATATTCTGCAAGTTAAGCTGTTTGACCATCCTCGAGTTGATCCATCACCTGAACTGAGAAGACATCCCGGGTCAGTCTAAATTTAAATATGTTGGACGTTAGCCCACCAGTCCTTGAGGAATCGTGATAGGAAGAAGTCGGCAGTTCAGAGGTGGTGCACTGGTACTGGAGTACAGTGGTGCTCATCTCATAATACCGGTACTCTACCGCAAAACTGGTACAGCACAGCCTAGTCCGTGGATTTATCCCCGATTACTTATCTACCGTAGGAGTATTCAGCGTTTTAATTGGGGCCGTAGTGTCTCGGTGGCTGATGTGATAATCATACCACTCGTAGTAGATTCCCGCTTAGACACTGGGGGTGTTGTGTCCCGCTCTGGGACTCTACTCTAGTATTACACGGTACGCAACCGGTATCGCACTCACGCTAAATCTTCAAATGAACGATACAAACACCGTACTGTACCAGGGTATGGAGACGGGTAGGGAAAGGGTAGCAACTCGCAGAACACTTCAGTCGCTGAGCGCGGCATATCGTGGCAAGTGGGCAGCTGTTGCAGGAGCAATTGCGGCTTAGCTTGAACCTATTCCGTCATCCAAAAAAGTGCGGGGATTATGTTTTCCAATGGTTACACCTAGCACATTTTTTTTAAACCACGAAGGCTGAAATCGCCTCGCTCACGCTCATACCCTTTATTGCCATAGTGCTCGAGTAATGTAGGAGCACCGGTAGTATTATATGCGGTAGGGTTGTACAAGCATGAATCAAGGCTTGAGGGGTTTATTTGGGTTGTGTCCCCCGAGAGGTAAAAAGCACGATTGGTTTCCAGCGCCGAGTACCCGCGCTGACTAATCTTCATTATACAGTGCATTCCGGAGTGAGGTTCGGCACACCGTTCGACCAACAAAGCGCCAAAGATCGCAGTTAGACTCGCGTCGGGGGTTACGGTACAGTATGTCGAGAAGCCAGATACGCAGCGCGGACTGCGAAATACACAAAGTCTTACCAGGGCTTGGAGCATGTTGCATTCCGCAGATCTGCGGAAATTTGCCGGGGTTCGGAGCCGCGTACTTCGAGGGCTACCAGTAATGTGCGTTTTTGTGTCCCCGGTAGAGTCCCCGAAACGACACAACCCCCGACACGAGTCCAACCCTTAACGAATTGGCCAAATGGACTGCCGTAGCCACTTTTCGAGTTCGGTTGATAACTGTCGCCACCTCGGTTTCTGGGAGCGGTGGCATCCATCGGCTCTCGGGGAAGGTATGACGGACCACGGAGCTATTGCCAACCCCACGGTCGACAGCACTTTCCCGCGCACCGATATACCACAAACACACCAACATATACGTCCCCCAGTCACCGCAATCGCTGGACGGGTGATAGACGAGATTGGGTGGATTTCGGGAATGGTGGGAGTGGTGGTACCGTTTCATCAACAATCACTCGGCTTTTCGAACGACGCCGCCCCCCCACCGACCCATGAAACACCATCAATTGCTACTATGGATAACAGCCTTATTGGAGCTACATAAATAATTTACAAAAATCGGGAAGCCTCATATATACACCCCACCCACCAGTGGCCTACGCTCCGGATATGAAAATACGGTTACATTGTGAGTGCAAAACTTCGATTACACCCTCCCGCTTCGTCGCCTACTACTCCTTTTCCCGCATTTGCATCTCCTGCTGTTCGCTTCTCCTCCTCTCTCTATGCATCCAAACAATCGCTTCGTGCATCTCCCTGGCCTACTTCTCCGCTATTGCCTTCTCCTGCAGCCTCCTTTCCTTCTCTTTATTCTGGGTAACCATTTCGGCATGCCTCTACCTAACCCCCAGCTCCTTCTAAAGCCTTACGACCTTCTTCGCCTCCTTCGCCTCGTCCTTCCGCGCCTCTAGGAAGGCGCTTGTCTTATTCATGACAATAGCCCTCACCTCATCACCATGGGGATCCATGATGGCAATAAACTTCGACTTAAGCGTCTTGTTTCCATTCCCAATCTTTATATTCCGCCTTGCGCGAGATTTCGCCCCAAGTGCCCAGAGATCAGCCCACCCGATCTTTCTTGCGACTCTGAACCCCTGTTTTCTGAGGCTCTTAGGGACAATCCAGCGTTCAACGGATCCTGTCGGAGTGCACATGTTAAATATGACAGGCCCATCGCATTTGGTGGGTGGGAGGGCTAACTGCAATTGTGGAATTGTACCTTAGCCTCATAACCACCCCATAATCTCCACCCCAAATCCCAACCCAACCCCCATCCCATGCTACAGGGTCGGCCCCACAGATATATGTCTATACCGATACCCACCCCATATCCCCCACTCCATAACCTCCACTCTAGGTCTCCATTACAGAACCTCCACATGTTAGGGTCTCTGGTGGTGTTGGGGTCCCCCTGATGTTGGGTTTCTCGGCCGCTTGCTCGAGACTGGTGTTGGAGTCCCCCGCGATGTTGAGTTTCCCGGCCACAGCCACTCCTCAAACGTACAGTTTGGGTATCGCCGCTTGCGCGAGACTGGTGTTCAGGTCTCCGGTGGTGTTGGGGTCCCCCGTGATGTTGGGTTTCCCGGCTTGCTATCATTGGAGTGATATCGGGACATTTTCCGTTTTCCAATGTTTGGACCCTTCTTGTCAGGGAGAAATTATTGAAAATGACAGGTTGGAGAGATTTCTGGGGGTTGAATAGAAGCGGGGCCGACTCCCCAGCCCCGAAGATACCTAAGGAGCGACCAATCAAGTCATATGAGTCCGAAAACTCCTTTTGTCGGTTCAACAGATGAAATTTGGTGAGAAATTGGAGGTGTCGGGGATTGTTTCCGGTTCGGGCCGATCTGAGGTAGAGGGGGGCGAGTGGATAGTGGCTAGACTCCTATTACTAGACAAGACCCTGAATAGACCAATTATCATTTTTGTTTTGTTTCATTTAATGTTTTACTTTTTGTGTACAAAGTTAACAAGCGTTTGGGACTAATTTAACAAAAGAAAGACATGCTATCTGCGCCCTTGGTCTCTGCCAAACCCCCACTGTCAGTATGGCACAAAGTAGTATTATCATCTCCCTTGTAGAATGCTTCTTATCATACCTTATTCACCATCCTTGTATCTTTGACACTTAAGCAGTGCCCCGTAGGCGGCCCGAGTTGCGTTTGCAGACTCGCCAACTAAATAGTCCGTATTAAGTTTGGACTTTTGGAACGCTAGGATCAACGCTGAAAATTTCTGATGAAATTCATCGGTCCCGGTTTTTTGGTTATGGGCCCGGACCTCCGCGTGGATATCCAGGATCTTTAGTGTCTCCTGGCGCGCTGGGGAAGTTAGCCTTGATACTTCGGTTGAGATATCTGTATGGGAAAGCAGTGTTCCTAACCATCCAGTCCGTCCGTCTTTAGGATAGGACGGGACGGACTATAGCCGGCAGTCCATCTTTTCGGCAGTGCCAGGACGGGGTACGCCTGGGACCGGTAGGACTATACGGACTACAGGGGACTCGGTCCTACTGCCTAATATCTTACGGACAAAAACGATAGTCCCCCGCAGTCCCCCGCAGTCCCCGGTAGTCCTCGATAGTCCCCGATAGTTCCCTGCCGTCCCTGATAATCCCCCGCCGTCCCCGGAGGCCCCCCACCGTCCCCCTCATCAACCTTGTTTCACCCCGTAGGGCCCGCCGTCCTACCCAAACACGGCCGTCCTCTACTTTCACCGCCCGGGACGGACTGCACATGGCCGTCCCGTCCCATCCGGGGCTCTTGGCAGCCCCCGGACGGTTGGGAAGACTGTTCACGGATTCTTTGTTTCTTCCTTCGCCGTATCGTACCCATCGAAGGAAGGTACTGGAGCCGAGATGTGAGGGACCGGTACGGCTCGGGGAACAGTACTGTGGCGAGCTGTTTTAGCAATAGTGTTTCTGAGCAGTGGTTAGGGCTTTTGAGCGCAAGGATAATGGTAGTAGGTTTGGTAGGATATAGGACTTTTGAGAGGGGCAAGGGACTGTGTTTCGGTTGATTTGTGGGGGGGGGGGCACTAGGGAATAGGACTGCTGGGGCCCTATTGGAAGAGAACAACCCACACAAGAGACAACTACAGTGCGGCCTAGTTTTGTTTTCGGTCCTCTCAGAGAAGAAGGACGTTTTTTTTTTCATTTTCTTTCTTTAAGACGGGATTTTCTTTAGTTTTCTCTTCTCCGGAGGGAGGCCTTGTTTTTCTCTTGTCTCCGGCTTTCAGGTTTCTCTTTTACTTTTAGAATATATTTACTTCGTCTGAAAAGCCAGAGCAAGTTTGTCCACGCCCTGGCTAGCCTACCCTCGTCTCACAGAACTGTCTAAGGAGTGTGGACTCCGACAGTACTGCTATGGACCCGCGCACTTGGTAGGCCGGGTAACATCAGCTATATCAATCTTTTCTACCCGTTCATCCATCCACCAGTCCATTTTCCTCCATCCAACCCACCCCGCGCCCCACCCGCGATCATGTGTCCCCCCACTCCAGAGCACCGGTACAGTACCCCACACCTTGGCCTAACCAAAAGACTTCAACACGAGCCGGTGGAGGACGTTCCGGAATATCATACTCGAGTATGATACGTGTTGGATTGCCTATGGCGCATGCGGTCAGGAGATACGCGGTTATGTAGGGCTTGTGGCTTTTACAGGTTTACGGTTGGGCTTGCGGCTGTGGCTTGCTGCTTTAGCACCGCAGGCCAGGAGGCATAGCATAGGGTATAGGATTTCGGTTTGGCTGGTACCCGTTACCATACGGCGTTAGGCATTTCGGGTGTTTGGTTTACCAGTAGCTTGAACGTATTTTTTGTGTGCGATTGGCATAGGTTTTTTGCCTCTGTATTCATGCCTGTCGGCTTTGGGCATGGGGCATCAGTTCCCGCGGCTCAGATTCTTCTGGATGGTCTACGGTGAAGGTGTTTCTCTAGGGTGATGATGTTTCCCGGAGAGTGTGCCAGTGTTTCTCTAGAGTTCGTCAAGTTTCATTTGGCTTCCGGGGCTGTTGGCTATCTGGAAATATATCTATATATCTCCCCTTCGCTAGCATCCCTACCATTCGTCTGCAATAGGCTACCATCCTTCCACCCCCGCTAGGCTGAGAGCCTAACGTATTGTCATTGCATTTTCACCGCTTCATCCTTTAGTGCTCCTCTTTGAGTTCCACCAGTACGGAATCGAAAGCCCTCTTAACAGTGCAGGTGGCCTGGGTTGTTTTACGGTTCAGTGAGGTGTGCGGTGTCGTTGGAGTCGGGAGGACGGCGAGATGCCACCGTAGGATTTGATTGGAGTTGCCGGCAGTTCGGACATCTCCGTCGCCTACCTTACCTGCACTCGAGTACCGTACTGCTGGTAGCACAGAATTCAAGCACAGCCACCGAACAACTCGAGCTTTCCTGTCGGAGACCGCACAGCTTTATTTTATTTTCTATTCCCCCCAAATGTGTCAAATACCTGCCGACATGCGAAAATTGCCATATTTTGGGCTGCAGTACTGTATTTGTCTAGCCGCACATGTCATCTATTGTACTTGTACTGTACTAGTACAAGACAGGGATTATTTTGCGGGTTAACCTAAATTAACTGTGCGAAAACATTATCCCTGTCACTTGTACAAGTACTCGAGTACATACGGTACTTGTATCAGACTCAAGGGTTCCGCAGGTGCCCTGCAGAAGAAATCTTCTTGGCACGATGCGCCACGGTTTCAGAACGTGCAAGTCTAGCCTCAGCCTCTAGCATTCGTTTCTGACTAATCGCCCCCTTCTTCCAAGCCTGTGTTGGATTTTCTATGCCACTGAAATAAGTGCGCATTACCTCAGAATCAACCCTCACGACAACCGAACTTTCCCAACTTTTCGGCGGGCAACAACAACATCACATATCATTATTTTACTTATTCCTTCTGTATACTCCTCCTAAAACATATAAAGAACACATTTGCAGAGCAGACTTCACTCACAGGGTGTGGTTCTTTCTATAACAGCTGTTAAAGTTGAGGCAAAATTTGGGTGGAGCAAGGAGGTTGGCACTTGTGTGTGAAAAGCAGGTTTTTGCTGAGTAATACATCAACACATTGGCTAAAGTAGTATGGTCAGATACTACATTAGGACTAGTTCCCAGACCCGGATGGCACTGAGGGTCGATTCTAAGGTGCCGGCACCATATGATACAAGTATCATCGCATAGGACCCCCCCGTTCCCCCCCCCCCCGACCAACACAACTTTCATCGGTACTTTCCTTGCTCCCCACCCCGCCTTTCTTCTCTCTTGACGGCATAGCGAGCAACATGGGTATCCTTGAATCTCAGCAACCAAACCCTTCACAAAAAATCAACTGCGGCAATGTGAGCGGCAGCTATAACAACACCTGGAACAACTGCGATTTTTCGGCGACCGATGAGAGACCTCAGATTCTAGAATGGTTATCTACTCTGGCTCCTCGCAAGAGGTACCGGGATGTTAGGAGATCTCAGGTAGAGGGAGTAGGTGATTGGTTTTTACAAACGGACGAGTTTGTGAATTGGAATATGGCGAGGAGGGGGTAGTTAGCCCTGTTATGTTTTGCTGCGGGGATCCCGGGGTTGGGAAAACACACCTCAGGTATGGGATAACACCCTCTCGGGGAACGAAGGGAAGCTAAGTGGTGGTACTTTTGTGCAGTTCGTTAGTTATCGAAACCTTACGGCGTCAAAGTGACGGAAAACAAGTGACTGTTGCATGCCTGTACTCCGACTTCCATGCCCATAAGGGGGAGTCCACCACCTCCATGTTAGGTGCCATACTCAAGCAAGTCATAAGTGGCCTAGGGCATGTTCCGGAGGAAATCGAGTCGGCATTTCGGGGGTCAAAACTGCTTGACGGTCGAGAGCTTGAATCGGGTGAAATGCTCAAGCTATTGATCTCATCTCTCCGGACCCTAAAACGGAGCTACATTTGCATCGACGCGTTGGATGAGTTCCCCAGAAATGATCGACCGGAGCTTTTTAGATCGTTAGCGGAGATCATTCGGGAGTCACCCCGCACCCGGCTAAGTTATTCCTCACCGGTCAGTCACCTATTTGGGATGAGATTGAGAGAAATCTTACCAGAAGTTTCAAGATCCGAATCAAAGCAACCGAGGAAGATATCGAGAAGTATCTCATCATGAGGTTGAGCAATGATACACAGCCTGAGGTGATGGACCAGGATTTAAGGGAGGAAATCCTTTGCACTACCCCCCAGGGGATCTCCGGAATGTATGTGAGAGATGTCATGACATTGAGCAGATTAATTCGCAGGTCATTTACTGACATTCTTCCAGATTTCTCTTGGCCTCATTGAGCGTGAACGAAATCTTAGCCCAGTCAACCATTGCTCGGAGAAGAACACTCAGACAGATGACCAATGGCCTGGAAATGGGTGGTGCCTATGCTGCAACTCTCGAGCGGATTAGGGAGCAGGACGGGGACAAGCCGAAGCTTGCGATTGAGGTACTGATGTGGATCTCGCAGTCTGAGCGGCCGTTGGCCGCGCGGGAGTTATGTCATGCTTTAGCAATCGAAAAACATTCGACACAGCTTGACTCTCAGAATGTACTTGAAATAAGAACATTGTTAAGCTGTTGCCTTGGGCTGGTCACCGTGGATGAGGAGGGGTCAAGAGTTCGGTTGATACATTTGACCCTGCAGGAGTATCTCGCCAGAGATGGCGAACTTTTCAATAGCGCTCACTCCAAAATGGCGGAGATTTGTCTCACATACCTCAACTTTCAGAGCGTTAAAGACCTGTCCCCTACTCTCCACATTTCCCCGCTTCAGGAACCCTTTCTCGAGTATGCCTCTTGTTACTGGGGAGCCCATGCTAGAGGAGGGCTAACGGGACATACGAGATCACTCGCACTCCAACATCTCAACCGGTACGACCGCCATGCATCGGGGGAGCTGCTTCTAGTGAACCAGAAGGCCTGGCCGTTTTGTCAGATGCACGAAAACGAGCGCTCCGCGAGCGGATCTACGGGATTGCACGCTATCGCCCACTTCGGGGTTGCGGGAATTGCTGCCTCTTTGATTAAGTCTCGTACTTGGGACTTGCATGGACCGGATTGTTGGGGATCCTCCCCACTTCTATGGGCAGTTAGAAGCAATAACAGCGAGGTATGCAGGCTACTACTGGGATTAGGGGACGTGAATCCCAACATCTCAGACAATAAAGGCCGAACGCCAATCCTGGAAGCAACTACAGCGGGAATGAGGGCATAGTGAAACTACTCCTCGAACGCCAGGAGGTCAATCCGGACTCATCTGGTAACGGTGGCGAAACACTGTTGTCACCGGCGGCAGGGAATGGACATGAGGGTATCGTAAAGTTGCTCCTTGAACGAAAGGAAGTTCATCCCGGATCATCTGATAGACCCGGCCGAACGCCACTGTCACGGGCGGCCATGAATGGGCACGAAGGTATAGCGAAGCGACTCCTCGAGCTGAAGGTTAACCCCGATTCATGTGAGTTGGATGGGAAAACACCATTATTGGGGGCGGCTTGGGGTGGGCACGAGGGTATAGTGAGG
>LN890951.1:1010662-1022250 GCA_900010015.1 Tuber aestivum
TGGGAATGCGGGCGTAGTGAAGCTACTCCTCGAGCACGAGGGAGTCAACCCCGACTCGCCAGATGAGCACGGAGAAACACCATTGCGCAAGGCTGTTTGGGATGGGCACGAGGGTGTAGTGAAACTACTACTCGAGCACGGGGAAGTCAACCCCGACTTGTCAGATAAGGACGGAGAAACATTACTGAGCAAAGCTGCTTGGCGCGGGCACGAGGGTGTAGTGAAGCTGCTGCTTGAACGCAAGGAAGTCAATCCCGATTCGCCAGATAGGTTCGGAAAAACACCTCTTTCGATGGCCGCTTGGAATAGGCACAAGGGTGTAGTGAAGTTACTCCTCCAACGCAAGGAAGTCAATCCCGATTCAACAGATAGGTTCGGAAAAACACCTCTTTCGATCGCCGCCGAAAATGGGCACGAGGGCATCCTGAAGCTACTCCTCGAACGCAAGGAAGTCAATCCCGATTCGACAGATGGGTCCGGAAAAACACCTCTTTCGATCGCCGCCGGGAATAGGCACGAGTGTATAGTGAAGCTGCTCCTCGAACGCAAGGAAGTCAATCCCAATTCCACAGATATGTATGGACAAACGCCGCTGCACAAGGCTGCCTGGAATAGGTGCGAGAGTATAGTGAAGCTACTCCTCGAGCACAAGGAAGTCAATCCCGATTCGACAGATAAGTTCGGAAAAACGGCCCTTTGGATCGCCGCCGAAAATGGGCGCGAGGGTGTAGTGAAGCTACTCCTCGAATGCGAGGAAGTCAATCCTGGCTCAACAGATATGTTCGGAAAAACCCCTCTTTTGATGGCCGCTGAGAATGGACACGATGGTATAGTGAAGCTACTCCTCGGGTGCGAGAAAGTCAATCCCGATTCACCAGATAAGTCCGGCCAAACCCCACTGTCGATAGCGGCTGCACGTGGGTTGGAGGGTATTGTGAACTTGTTTCTCAGGCTCGGCGAAGTCAATCCCAACACAACGGATGAACATGGCCGAACACCACTCTCTTGGGCGGTGGTTAATGGACGGCAGGGTATAGTGGAACTCCTCCTCCAATGCAAGAAAGTCAATCCCAACTTATCAGATACGGACAACCGAACGCCACTCTCTTGGGCGGCCGGCCATCCCAGGGGTCATCTTAATACCGATAAATCGGGCATTGTTAAACTGTTCCTCCAACGCAGGGATGTCAAACCTGACTCCCCTGACAACCAAGGCCAAACACCTCTCTTGTGGGCAGCCCAGCTGGAGAATGAGGGTATGGTGAAGCTCCTCCTGGAACGAAATGATGTAACCCCGAAAGTCCAGACAATAACGGCAAAACACCACTCATGGTTGCGACTAAGCATGGGCACAAGGGCATCGTGAAGCTAGTCCAAGAACGGCTGAGTGCCGGCCCCAAAATCCCAGAGCCCTCTGATGAGAAAACCCCCCAAATACTGACTTGCCATGCAACACTACCGCGCTAGGAATCACCCCCGACTCATTCCATAAACACAACAAGAAGCCACAATCAAATACCCCCCGAAATGACTTCCAGGACCCCTTAAACACTTCCCAGAAAGACCACGATGCCACGGTGAATTCTGGCCAACTTAACCGCAACTACTCCCGACTAGCCACCCTTTCTCTCCTACTTTTTGTTTGTCTTATCCCTCCATTAGCCCTTAAGAGCTGCCTGATTCTAGTGTTATTTGTATACCTGCTTCTGTCCCCTTGATCCAAATTTCATGTCCAACACCCCCCGCTGTTCCACATTCATCTGTCTCTCACCTTTTTTATTTCCTCTTCCTGTCACTTTTATTTTCTTCACTCAGCCCTGATTATAGCATCCGGTAAGGTTACAGTAGGTTACTGTATTTACCTTACCGGTTCTGTGTTCTATTGCAGGCTACCTTGGGGACTGAAATAAAATAACCTCCCGCTGGGAGGTCCAAAATCCTCTATTTTGGCGATAGCACTGCGAAAACTGGCCCCCTCAGCCCCAGCTTAAGGGGGGGGCAAAAAAAAAATGCCGTGCCTTACCGGCAAAGGTATAATACCTCCAACACCCTAGTGCGAGGTTCGGCTATTCCGGTTCTTAAAGTATGTAACCCTCAGTTCGAGACCTAAAGTCAGAGTGACACCCGGTGACCAGAACAAACAAAAACACTCTCTTAATGTGATCATACCCTACGTACAGAATTTTGCCACAACACGGAACAGGAAATCACTTCAATATCTCCCTTTTCCGGAACCTCTTCCCTCCCTTAGGGTGGAGGGAGAGAAGGTTACCGGTGGAGCAACTCAAGTCAGCGGGGGGGTAATCGAGCACGTCGGTTTAGGTCCTGTATCTCTGGCTCCCAAAATCCAGGGATTTGAATGGGGGCTACGTCGACGCAGCATACCCGGGTGAGGTAACTCTTCGCAGACGATTTGTATCGCCCCACCGAGTGATATTTCATGCATGCTTCGGGGGATCCGTCCCTGAGGTGAAAGCTTTTATGTATTTTGTCAAAAGCGGAATGGTGTAGCAATTCCGCACAGTGCGGCGGGACAGTAGTCTCAATTGGCGAAATTCAAGGGCCAATTTTTGATAGCTTTAATTATTTAATATTATTTTTCATACTTGGTGATAAAATAGTTTGGAAAGCGAAATAATTTAGGAACTTGAGTTGTTAGAGTTCCATAGCCTAACTGTCAGAGTAAACAGTCGGTCAGGCGCTACGGTTGCCGCCGCAGGAAAAATTGTCATTTTTTATGGGAAAGTTGGTACAGAGTCTTGTCTTCCAGAACCGAACATATGTATATTACTTGTCATTCTGGCCGCAGATCTACTCATATTCCTCATTTATTATTCTCTGAGCATCAAGGCATTCCTCCCCTTGCATTCCAAGAGCTTTTTGTATCTTCTAGGGGGCACAGTTACCGAAATTCTCCTTGCATGCATACTCCCATTGCTCAGAGAACGTTTATGAAGACGGGGGAAGACATATTCCATTTCCCACTTTCGTGATCGGGGAATCTCTCAAAGACGTTTGCATGGCGGGGGTGGGGGGAGCCCGAGGAACTGGGTTTCCGGAGAGGCGGAGTAGCGACCATGCATCAAGAGCCAGCAGGATAAAGCAAAGAAACTTTTGGTGAATGTAAAGAATTGTCATACTTTAAAATGGATAATGTCTTTTCTTTTAAGCTTGCAGCCCCGGTTGCTAGCTGGGCCCATACAAACGGCGCTTGGTTTTTGAGCTGTGCCAAGACATTCTAAAAGAGAGGTTTTTCCGAACCTAACTTATCTGTTGAGCCAGGATTGACTTCCTCGCATTCGAGGAGTAGCTTCACTACGAGTACACCCTCGCGCCCATTTTCGGCGGCGATCCAAAGGGCCGTTTTTCCGAACTTATCTGTCGAATCGGGATTGACTTCCTTGTGTTCGAGGAGTAGCTTCACTATACCCTCGCACCTATTCCAGGCAGCCTTGTGCAGCGGCATTTGTCCATACATATCTGTGGAATTGGGATTGACTTCCTTGTGTTCGAGGAGTAGCTTTACTATACCCTCGTGCCCATTCTCAGCGGCGATCGATAGAGGCGTTTTTCCGAATTTATCTATCGAATCGGGATTGACTTCCTTTCGCTCGAGGAGCAGCTTTACGATACCCTCATGCCCGTTCCCTGCCGCCCATGACAACAGCGTTTCGCCGTCGTTACTAGATGAGTTAGGATTGACCTCCAGGCGTCCGAGGAGTAGTTTCACTATACCCTCTCATGCCCCGCCGCAGTTGCCTCAGAGATTAGTGTTCGGCCTTTATGGTCTCCGATGTTGGGATCCACGTCCCCTGGTTCGAGAAGAAGTTTACACACCCCTCTGTTATTGCTTCTAGCGGCCCATAGAAGTGGGGTAGACCCCCAGTAATCCACTCCATTCACGTTCCAACCCCCCGACTTAATCAAAGCAGCAGCAATTTCTACAACCCCGAAGTGGGCGATAGCGTGCAATCCTGTAAATCCGCTAGCGGAGCGCTCGTGTTTGTGAATGCGATGGAATGGCCAGGCCCTCTGGCTCACTAGAAGCACCTCCCCGGATGCATGGCAGTCATACCGGTCAAGAAGTTTGAACGCGAGTGATTCGGTATCCCCGGTTGATTCTTTTCCAGCATGGGTACCCCAGTAACAAGAGGCATATTCGAGAAAAGGTTCTTGAACCGGGGAAATCTGAAGAGTAGGGGACGGGTCCTTAATGTTCTGGAAGTTGAGGTATGTGAGACAAATTTCTGCCATTCTCGAGTGATCACTACCGAAAAGTTCGCCATGTCCGGCGAGATACTCCCGCAGAGTCAGATGCATCAGCCGAACCCCTGACCCCTCCTCATCCATGGTGACTTGCCCAAGGCAATAGCTTAACAATGTCCCGATTGCAGGCACATTCTGAGAGTCAAGCTCCGTAGAATCCTTTTCTATCGCTAATGCATGGCATAGCTCCCCAGGGGCCAAAGGCCGCTCCGACCGCGAGATCCACATCAGCACTTCAATCGCGAGCTTTGGCTTGTCTCCGTCCTGCTCCCTGATCCGCTCGAGAGTTGCGGCATAGGCGCCCCCATTTCTAGGCCATTGGTCATTTATCCAAGTGCTTTTCTTCTCCGGGCAATCGTTGACTGGGCTATGATTTCGTTCACGCTCAAAGAGGCTAGGAGAAATCTGCGAGAATGTCAGTAGATGATCCACCAATAAATCTATTCAATGTCATGACATCTCTCACATACATTCCAGAAATCCCGTGGGGAGTAGTGCAAAGGATTTCCTCCCTTAAATCCTGGTCCATCACCTCAGGCTGTGTATCGTTGCTCAGCCTCATGGTGAGGTATTTCTGGATATCTTCCTCTGTTGGTTTGATTCGAATCTTAACGCTTCTGGTAAAATATCTCTCTATCTCATCCTGAATGAGTGGCCGACCGGTGAGGAATAGCCGGGTGCGGGGTGACTCCCGAATGATCTGCGCTAACGATTTAAAAAGTTCCGGTCGATGCTCTCTGGGGAACTGATCCAACGCGTCGATGCAAATGTAGCTCCGCTTTAGGGTACGGAGAGATGAGATCAATAACTTGAGTGTTTCACCCGATTCGATCTCCCGACCGTCAAGCAGTTTTTTTGACCTCTGAAATGCCGATTCGATTTCCTGCGGAACATGCTCTAGACCGCCTATGACTTGCTTGAGTATGGCACCTAATATGGAGGTGGTGGACTCCCCCTTGTGGGCGTGGAAGTCACAGTACAGGCATGCAACGGTGACACGCTGTCCATCACTTTGATGGCATAAGCTTTCGATAACTAATGAGCTGCTCGAAAGTGCCACCACTTAGCCTCCCCGATCTGCTGAAGAGAGAGGGTTATACCATACCTGAGGTGTGTTTTCCCAACGCCGGGATCCCCGTAGCAAAAAAGAACAGGGTTAACCACCCCATCCTCACCAGTATTCCAATTTACAAACCCGCCTGTTTCTAAAAACCAATCCCCTACCCCCTCCACCTGAGATCTTCTAACATCCCGATGCCTCTTTCCAGGAACCAACGGAGATAACCATTCCAGAATCTCGCGTCTCTCTTCTGTTACTGATATCTCGCAGTTGTTCCAGGTGTTGTTATAGCTTCTGTTCACATTGCCACAGTTGATGTTTTGCGAAGGGTTTGGTTGTCGAGATTCAAGAATATGCATGTTTCCCGCTATACCGACAAGGGAAATCAAGGGCGGTGAGAATGATAGCAATCCTGATGAAAGTTGTTTTTGTTGGGGAGGGGGCTGGGGGGAGTTTTATGCAACCATCCAGTATTTTTTTATTTTTTTCGTTAAATCCCTCGATTTTTTGAGGGTATCGTACAATCTCTGTATACAACCGACGCAACCATCCAGTAGTTTAGCAGATATATTTCTGGGAAATGTGCAATTATTGCTGCGCCGACTCAAACGGAGCGGAGAATCAGTGCGAAAAACACACAGAAGGCTAAGATATCACAGCCCGCTGCGCAAACCTAGAATCTGCTTCTCCAAGCTGTCCTTTGGGGGGTCCGAGACAGTAAAATTCGAAGCCAGGCACACAAGTCCTTGCTTGGGAGGCACTCAAGTATCGTGATTCGTTGGAAATTAGCGGTTCATAAGGTGCCGAGCCATTTGAACCCCGAAAAGGACAAATCCATAATCTGAAATATAGATCTGGTGTGCCTGGTATGGTGGACACCGAATATTATTTTGATTATTTGTCCCTGGCTAGGAATTTTACTGTTTTGGAGCCCCAAGGGTTATCCCACTCTACTCGAGTACTTTCTCTCGACCCCCGATACCGGTGTGGGTGCTCTCTCTCGCCTTACCCAAATTGGATGGTGGTTTGACCAGGCGTGCTTGTGAGGAAAGATGTAACCGTAATCGTTTCGCTAGGCTAAAGGACGGTGAGGATATAATTGATCCTAAACAGGACTGATGCAACTCCGCCGATATGGAAAGTGAAAATTGAGGGTGAGACTAAGCTCAAATGAGATGAGGTGGTGATCAGACTAACTGTCGCGAGGTAGGTGTGGTTGTTCTTGTCTAACTAAGAAAACATGAAAGCACCCTTCTATGCAGGAAATTCTGCATGCCAAGCCACCTGCATGCATGCGGCTCACAGTCGGTAAAAAAACACTCCCTCAACTGCCAAACTACCCTATTCAACCACCTCCGCCTACACCGGTGGCCTAAATTCTAGATGAACGTGATAAAGGCTCCTGCATGTTCGCGACACCAGGAAACTAAGCATCGTGCTCGAGCACAGTGCCGGCAAAAAAACACCCAGCAGGGGCAAGTTATGATAGTCGATTTGCATTAGTCAATTCCGTTGGCACAGGATTCTATCCCTTCGTTCATTCCCGAGTTTTACGACCTTTTAGCGCGTAACTTGTCCTCCGGTCTTCGAAAACTAGGCTCATGAAAGGATGGCTGCAGTTGCTCAATGGTGACCTGGCCAATAGAATTTGTGGCTCCCAAGGAGTCGATTAGCCTTTCCCTCAAGTAGCGAGACTATCTCGCTATTCGTCTTGGGCGTGGGGTCCTGAATACAGACGAAGGGATCGCAACGCCATCTTCCCCGAACCCTGGAGCGCAGCCAGTGATTTCTGCGAGGAAGTCTTTGATTGTCGACCGGCGCGGGGGAGGGCTGACAAACTGAACATGAAGGAAAACGTACCAGACGCAACCACCACACCTTTCTTTTTTTCCTTTCATTCTTTTTACTTTTGTGATGCATCAAGAAAAACGTAACTCTGGTCCCCCTACTGCCACCCTACCCGAGTACTCGAGTACATGACAGGATGAGGGAGATGCCAACTACACTTAGCACAGGGTGGGCTGGCAAGAGAATTTGTTGTTCTTTGCCGCCTTAATGGTGGTTTATGCGGCTGACTGCTCTCTGCCAATCCGAGTGTGGGGCGGGGGGTTACACACTTTCTCTCCTGTGACGCTTGGCGCTGCAGCAGGACTGGCTATCTTGGAGCAATATTTCCTATGAGTTCTCGTTCGTATGATACTAGGAAGAGCCGCCGATCCCAACTAGAGTAGCAGAATTGTTGATACGGTGTCCGGTGATAGGATCTGTAAATTTAAGATACTGACTTACTGGCCCGTATCACAAAATTGGACCATGTAAATTAATTGACCTCGGGATGGGCGCAATCCGCCGGTGTGCGAAACTATAAAGTCTATCCGGAACAGGGAGGGGGGTTCATATCGTTTAAAGAAAAACAAATCAAGGCGGATTATGTCCATTCTTAATAGGAGACTCTATCTTGATTGTCATTCATGGGTAGTGCTATCACAAATTGGCAGCCGAAGCGGGGCAACTGCTATGGCGTGTTTTTGCCGACTCTTTACAGCTGTGATGTGACAAGCAGAGATATACGGTATAGTAATTTATAGTCTCATTTTGATCTCCCAGACAACCAAAATCTGAAGAAACTGTCCAGGACAGCGGGTCAAGTTTTGGTGAAAACCTTTGAATCCACGGAATTTCATACGGGACAGCGAGGTATCCGTATTGTCGAGTTCCGGGGCAGCGAGGTATGAGAGTACCGTACACATGAGGTACGGTAGTGAAACTTACGGCGCTAGATCTCAGCCGCTGGACAACTCGGGCACTCATGTTTTAGGCAGCGAAACTGCATGCTTGGGCGCGAAAAGGGCTGGGAGCTGCGGTGTTTTTCTCGCTGCACATACGGTAATTCCTGCATACCGTACTGTACGGTACCAAACTTAAGCGCTCCTCACGTGGGCTGCTGAAGAAACCCGGTTAGCAGGATGGCTACCAATACAGTAGCGAGCATTATGAGTAACCCACAGCCCACGGTGTGTGTATCCTACGGGGATTTTGCCACTACCGTACTCGCGCGTCTATTTCGGGATTTCTTTCGCGTTGAAATAATTCCACGTGGGCAAGTCAGTATGCGGCTACCTTGTAAATTTATCATCGCATTAGACCCCTTTATCCCCCCCACAACCAAAATGACTTTCATCGGTACTTTCCTTGCTACCCATCTCTCCTTTCCCTTATCAACATCAACATAGCGAGAAGCATGAGTATCTTCAAGCCTCGACAAACAAACCCTTCACAAAACATCAACTGTGGCACCGTGAGCGGCAGCTATAACAACACCTGGAACAACTGCGACATATCGGTAACGGACGAGAGACGCCAGGTTCTGGAATGGTTATCTCCGTTGGTTCCTCACAAGAGGCATCGGGATGTTAGGAGATCTCAGGTGGAGGGGGTAGGCGATTGGGTTTTACAAACGGATGAGTTTGTAAATTGGAATACTGGCGAGGATGGGGTGGTTAGCCCTGTTATGTTTTGCTTCGGGGATCCCGGGGTTGGGAAAACACACCTCAGGTATTGGATAACACTCTCTCGGGGAAAGAGGGGGGGGCTAAGTGGTGGTGCTTTTGTACAGCTCGTTAGTTATCGAAACCTTACGGCGTCAAAGTGACGGACAACAAGTGACTGTTGCATGCCTGTACTGCGACTTCCACGCCCATAAGGGGGAGTCCACCACCTCCATGTTAGGTGCCATACTCAAGCAAGTCATAAGTGGCCTAGGGTATGTTCCGGAAGAAATCGAGTCGGCGTTTCGGGGGTCAAAACTGCTTGACGGTCGAGAGCTCGAATCGGGTGAAATGCTCAAGCTATTGATCTCATCTCTCCAGACCCTTAAACGAAGCTACATTTGCATCGACGCGTTGGATGAGTTCCCCAGAAATGATCGACCGGAGCTTTTTAGATCGTTAGCGCAGATCATTCGGGAATCACCCAGCACCCGGCTATTCCTCACCGGTCGGCCGCCCATTTGGGATGAGATAGAGAGAAATCTTACCAGAAGCTTCAAAATCCGAATCAAAGCAACTGAGGAAGATATCGGGAAATACCTCACCATGAGGTTGAGCAACGATACACAGCCTGAGGTGATGGACCACGATTTAAGGGAGGAAATCCTTTGCACTATTCCCCAGGGGATCTCCGGAATGTATGTGAGAGATGTCATAACATTGAGCAGGTTAATTCGCAGGTCATTTACTGACATTCTTCCAGATTTCTCTTGGCCTCATTGAGCGTGAACGAAATCTTAGCCCAATCAACCATTGCTCGGAGGAGAAAAACACTTAGGCAGATGATCAATGGCCTGGAAATGGGTGGCGCCTATGACGCAACTCTCGAGCGGATTAGAGCGCAGGACGGAGACAAGCCGAAGCTCGCGATTGAGGTGCTGATGTGGATCTCGCGGTCGGAGCGGCCGTTGGCCCCTGGGGAGCTATGCCATGCATTAGCGATAGAAAAGGATTCTACAAAGCTTGACTCTCAAAATGTGCCTGCAATAAGGACATTGTTAAGCTGTTGCCTTGGGCTGGTCACCATGGATGAGGAGGGGTCCAGGGTTCGGTTGATACATTTGACTCTGCAGGAGTATCTCGTCGGACATGGCGAACTTTTCGGTAGCACTCACGCGGGAATAGCAGAGATTTGTCTTACATACCTCAACTTTCAGAATGTGAAGGACTTGTCCCCTACTCTCCACATTTCCCCGCTCCAAGAGCCCTTTCTCGAGTATGCCTCTTGTTACTGGGGTACCCATACTCGAAAAGAATCAACCGAAAAAATAGAGTCACTCGCACTCCAACTTCTTGACCGGTATGACCGCCATGCATCCGGGGAGCTGCTTCTGGTGAACAAGAAGGTCTGGCCATTCCGTCGTATTCACAAGCTCGAGCGCTCCGCCAGTGGATTTACAGGATTGCACGCTATCTGCCACTTTGGGGTTGCGAAAATTGCTGGGGCTGTGATTAGGTCGGGGGTTTGGGACGTGAACGGAGCGGATTACTGGGGGTCTACACCACTTCTATGGGCCGTTAGAAGCAATAATAGAGAAGTGTGTAAACTTCTGCTCGAATTAGGGGACGTGAATCCCAACATCGCAGACCATAGAGGCCGAACACCAATCTCTGAGGCAACTGCGGCGGGAAATGAGGGTATAGTGAAACTACTCCTCGAACACCCGGAAGTCAATCCGGACTCATCTGGGAACGGTGGGGGACCGCTGTTGTCGTGGGCGGCGGGGAATGGGCACGAAGGCATAGTGAAGCTACTCCTCGAACAGAAGGAGGTCAATCCCGATTCCTGTAATAAGGATGGAAAAACACCGTTATCGCAGGCGGCTTGGGGCGGGCACGAGGGGATTGTGAAGCTGCTCCTAGAGCGCGGGGGGGTCAATCCAGACTCATCCGATAATGGCTGCCGAACACCCCTGTCGGGGGCGGCTGAGAATGGACACGAGGGTATAGCGAAACTATTCCTCGAACTCAAGGAAGTCAATCCCGATTCGTCAGATGGGGGTGGGGAAACGCCTCTGTCGAGGGCCGTGGCGAATAGCCATGAGGGTATAGTGAAACCTCTCCTCGAGCGCAAGGAAGTCAATCCCAATTCGACAGATGAGCACGGAAGAACACTTCTCTGGAGGGCCGCTGCTAGTGGGAACGAGGGTGTAGTGAAGCTACTCCTCGAACGCAAGGAAGTCAATCCCAATTCGACAGATAAATATGGAGATACACCTCTCTCGGAGGCTGCTGGGAATGGGCACGAGGGTATAGTGAAGCTACTCCTCGGACGCAAGGAAGTCAATCCCGGTTCGACAAACAGGCACGGGCAAACGCCTCTCTCGGTCGTCGCTGGGAATGGGCACGAGGGTATAGTGAAGCTACTCCTTGACCACAAGGAAGTCAATCCCGATCCCGCAGATAGGGATAGAGAAACACCACTGCACCAGGCGGCCTGGAAGGGGCACGAGGGTGTAGTGAAGCTACTCATCGAACGCAAGGAAGTCAATCCCGATTCCGCGGATAGCAGGGGAAAAACACCACTGCGCAAGGCTGCCGAGAATGGGCATGAGGGTGTAGTGAAGTTACTCCTCGGACGCAGGGAAGTCAATCCCGATTCCGCGCATCGGTTTGGAGAAACGCCACTACTCATAGCTGCTAGGAATGGGCACGAGGGTATAGTGAAGCTACTCCTCGAACGCAAGGAAGTCAACCCCGATTCAACTAACAGG
>LN890951.1:1022270-1055185 GCA_900010015.1 Tuber aestivum
GAAGGGGCACGAGGGTGTTGTGAAGCTACTCCTCGAACGCAAGGAAGTCAATCCCAATTCGGCAGATCAATATGGAGAAACACCTCTCTCGGAGGCTGCTGGGGATGGGCATGAGGGTATAGTGAAGCTACTCCTCAAACGCAAGGAAGTCAATCCCGATTCGATAGGTAAGTCCGGACGAACACCTCTCTCGGTGGCCGCTATGAATGGGCACGAGGGTGTAGTGAAGTTACTCCTCGAACGCAAGGAAGTCAATCCCGATTCCGCAGATAGGGATGGAGAAACACCACTGCGCAGGGCTGTCCGGAGTGGGCACGAGGGTGTAGTGAGGCTGCTCCTCGAACGCGAGGAAGTCAATCCCAATTCCCCAGATAGGTTCGGAGGGGGACTTCTCCCGATGGCTATTGTCAATGGGAACGAGGTTATAGTGAGGCTGCTCCTCGAACGCGAGGAAGTCAATCCCAATTTCACAGATAATTTCGGAAAAACACTTCTGTCCATGGCTGCTGGGAATGGGCGCGAGGGTATAGTGAAGTTACTCCTCGAACGCAAGGAAGTTAATCCCGATTGCGGGGGTGGGGATAAAGAAACACCTCTCTCGGTGGCCGCACAGAATGGGTACGAGGGTATAGTAAAGTTACTCCTCGAACACAAGGAAGTCAATCCCAATTGGGCAGGTGGGGATGGAAAAACACCACTGCACAGGGCGGCCAAGAGCGGGTGCGAGAGTGTAGTGAAACTGCTCCTCGAATGCAAGGAAGTCAATCCCGATCCGGCAGACAAGCACGGGAAAAGACCACTACACGAAGCGGCTGAGAGGGGGCGCAAGGGTGTAGTAAAGCTCCTCCTAGAACGCAAGGAAGTCGATCCCGACTCGTCAGATACGTCCAGCCAAACTCCACTGACAATAGCGGCTGCGGGTGGACGGGAGGCTATTGTTAACCTGCTTCTCAAACGCAACGAGGTCAACCCCGACACCTCGGATAAAGAGGGCCGAACACCCCTCACTTGGGCTGCCCTGAATGAGCACCCGGGTATAGTGAATCTCCTCCTTCAATGCAAGAAAGTCAATCCCAACTCTTCAGACAAGTACGGCCGAACGCCACTCTTGGCGGCTGCTAGGAAAGGCTGCGATGGGATAGTGAAGCTACTGCTCGAATGGAAGGAAGTCAATCCCAACCTATCAGATACGGACAACCGAACGCCACTCTCTTGGGTGGCCGGCCAAACCCGGAGCCAATATCCCCTCTCATATGATTGCCATAATAGCGATAAACCGGGCATTGTTAAATTGTTCCTCCAACGCAAGGATGTCAAACCTGACTCCCCTGACAACCAAGGCCGAACACCTCTCTTGTGGGCAGCCAAGATGGGGCGTGAGGGTATGGCCAAGCTCCTCCTGGAACGAAACGATGTAAACCCCGATAGTCCAGATAATGACGGCGAAACACCGCTCATTCTAGCAACTAAGAATGGGCACATGGGCGTAGTGAAGCTGGTTCAGGAACGGCTGAGTGTCGGCCCCAAAATCCCAGAGCCCTACGATGAGAAAACCGCCGCCACAACTACCAACCTTCCATGCAACACTCTCCCGCGGGGCGCTACCCCCGGCTCATGCGATAACGTGGACTCTGGGCCACAATCAAATGCCTCTCAAGACGACTCCGTTGACCCGTTAAACATATCCCCGAGAACACACACTGCTGCCATGGACGCTGCCGACCTTTATCGCCATTACCGGCTGGCCATTATTTCTCTCCTATTGTTTCTTTGTATCATCCCCCCATTAGTCCTCAAGAGCTGCTTCATTCTTACATCTCTCGTACTCATTTGTTTCGGTCCGCATTGATCCACACCCCCGCTTTTCCCTTAAATCCTCTATCGTCTCCCATGCACCCATTTCTCGTTTCGCGCTGCCCCCCCCACCATTTTCTCTTACTTCTTATGTTTTGTCCGAGCAGTGGAGTTTATGGTGAGATAGGTGTTGGAAACGCCGCCCCACATACTATGGTTATTTGATTTCTTTTGTTGCACGAAAGTGCGGATGTTTGGAAAGTTGTTTTCCTTGATGGGCGGATGGGAGTATGGATAGTCAATGGAAGGCATCAAAGCTACGGGAATGAAGGCAGAACAAGAGTATAACATTGAGGCCAAATATGGAGGAAAGCCGGAGCATTTGTGAAGCATTTCTTTTGTTTGGCGATTACATAGAATGTTTTCTTTCTTTTGGTACCAAAGGAGGGATTAACAGGGTGATGAGGAAACATCTGTGAAGAAAGCGGACATGAGTTATGGTCAATGGAGGGATCAGAGTGATGCTATGTTTTGCATATATACCCCCGTCCCGACCGTTAGTTTAGCAAGCAAGACGAAATGAACTTAGTCGTGCGCTTTTCTCCCTCATTGCCTTTTCGGTGCCGTATTTCTATTACGTCAAATAATAGGATTGTGTGGAAATATGAAAGATTCAGCATCCTAAGAAATCAGAATGCTAGACAAACCACCAAATTCTGATTTTTCCGCGTTTTCTTATTCTTATCCCCTCAGCCTCGCTCTCCCTTCGCCCGGCGCCGTGAATCGCATCACCTTCTCTCCCCACCCAACATGCAACACTATCGGTGGAGCCCCCCCAAGGGAAGTTCCCAGGATCTCAAAATGTTCCCACAGAAAGAACGGAAATCAGTATCATATTTACCTATTCCTTCATTCTCCTCAACGCTAGGTTGCACTTAAGTTTGCGCATGGTATCTCCCAGAAGTGTTGCTTCAACTGGACCAATGCATGTTCGACCCGGAACATCTGGCGAAAGGGCTCAGATTACGGTCCATAGCCACCTCATATAGGAGCAAGAGGAGTGGCCTCTAACACCTATGGCAATACAATATAAGAAAATAATACCCTCCGCAACCGATCTATACATCCCTATATCTTTCCATGTTCCCCTCTTCTCATTCACCACCCGATGTCCCGCTCTGCAGGTTCCTTATCCGACAGTGTGGGGCCCCCGTTATTATGATAGGAACCGAATAATAATAATAATAATAATACCATAAATTATTTATGTCACGCTGGGCGGTACTGTAAGATGCCTGAAAACTGCTTCTCAAAACCAAAACCCATCATTCCCGGTAATGGCGTGTTTGCCACTGGAGTTCGTGCCGCTGAAGGACCCGATGGATCAAACCTTCCTCACTTATAGCAATCCCGTTCTATATGGAGGCGCCCAAGATTAGAGGAGGTTAAACAAAAAAGACTTGTAGGGAAGCATTAGCATTTAGCATGGGAGGAGAATTCTCTGCAGGAGGGCGCTGCGGTTGGGGAAACCAAGTTGGATCCACGATCTTGTACCTTCATCGGAATCTAGTACTTCCTCATGCTAACCCAGCTAGGGGTGCTAGCGGATTTACAACAAGTTACCATATAGGATGACATTGTATCTTATCGTAGGCTTCATATGTATCATATAGACTTCTCGAGCTTTACGGGCATGCCGAGTGACACCCTGTGACCAGAGAATTTAACCCACTCATACCCGATACGGTGTGCAGCAAGCTTGATTATAGTGCTGCGCTCAAAATTACCCTCTTTGGTATCTCTCCTTTCTGTCTTCCCTTCACAGCCTCCTATCGCAAGGGGAAGCCCTCCGTCTCGGGCCAATAAATCCACCCTCCACCCCGCAGCAACCCGAGCAGGACGGTGACTGAGGAATCCACTTAGGAGGCGTAAGAAATCAGAACTCAGATGTCCCCTCCGGCGGCCAAGGGAAAAAATAAATAAAAGAAAAAGACCTGCACTCGTCTTGACTCCAGGTCTGAAAGGCTAGCTACCAAAATTTACGAAGCAGAGCGGGGGCTGCCTTGGGGTAGCGCACCCCGGTATGGTAATTCCTCACGGAGCGTTTTTATCATTCCCGCTTCCTCATGGGGTTAGATCTCATGCATGCTCCTGGCGATCCGTCTGTGAGGGGGGTGGGCTTTAGTTTCCTTTACAAGAATTAGAGTGGGGTGGGAACCCATGCCCAGGGGCGCTGCGGTTGGGACCTCAACTAGGGAAATATGTAAGGAAAACAGTAGTAGGGATTAAGGCGGATACACAGCTAGGCATCTATATTTACCGGGGGTCTTTTTCAGGACTCCACTTAGATGATGACTCCCGCCTTCTAGGACCTCCTCCTTGGAGTTGCCCCCTTCTTGTTGAATTTCCTAATTCATTTCGTATGTATTTTCTCCTTGATAATATTGTATATTTCTCTTCTTAGTATTATTTCTAGACTATGAACATTACTACAGCTGGAGTATATATTATATATATTTCATTTGATATTTCATGATACAATTAGGGGATTATGGTGTGCTTTCTTATCTGGTGTTTGGGTTTGTTTCTTACAGTTTATCCGCTCACACCACTTCAGATATACGCATGTTTTATGGGATTTCCTTGGCAGTTCTTCAGGGTCAGCCATGTTCACACTTATATTTTTCCTACTTATGTTACTGTCAAACATGTTGATATTTTGTTTTCCCTTATAATTTCTCTTAATTATGCGAAGGATGCACACCTGTATAAATAGGGGTTACCACCCATATCACTTAAGAAAATTAAGGACAAGAACTACTACCAATCTACCTTCATACCAAAACCTCCTCCTTGCCTAACGTGCCCGTGGTATACTCTTTCTACTACATCATATTTTCATACAAAGTTATTAAGATAGTGCTGTACCGTACAAATTTGAACACTCCTCTCCCTCGTGGTTTTTTCTTACTGCTACTTTTGACTATTGTTTTTTCTATTGTAGCCATGAGCAAGCCCCCCCCATCTCAATTAGTCTTTTCGGGGGCAAACAAGGGAAGGGGGCAAGATATGTTATTTATCACGCTTATGGTCGGTCACCCCATTCCCTTTGTTTTTCTCCATTTATCCCGGTATTCCTCTTCCACGTATTCCCTTCTCAATCCTAACCTTAAGAACGATCTATATAGCAGTGATAGGACCGGCACACTCACCATTGCCCATTCTTTCCCTCCTGGGGAATTTCTCGGGGAGCTTTGGGTAGAGGGCGGTGTGGAATGGACTACAAAAATGTGGATTGCCCAGCGGGTAGGGGGGGCACTCCCGAGAGTTCCTGGGCACAACTGGCGGGAGGGGAAAGCCAAAGAGGTCAGAGATGATAATGAAACATGGTGTTTTAAAAGGGATAAAATATTAGTTCTAAAATCCGCAACTGCGGCTGTTGGATGCCAACCCACTATGGTCTCTTTCTTTTTTTTTTTGCGGCCGGAACAAGGAAGCTCTCTTCCTCTGGCCCGGGAAGTAACATCTCTTCCCGTATCTAGCGATCAAACCCGTAGACTGCCTTTCGGCCATCCGGGGAGGTGGCTGGGGGTTCGACCCGAGGTGCCCGACCCTATTAAATTATGCTCAAGCCTGAAGTTTCTGGGGATGAAGCTACCGATATCAGACCTCATTTTTTGTCCCTCTTTTCCGGGACAACCCGTATTAGATATGGTCAGCTTCGCCCTGGGTTGGGTTTGATTCCACGTAGGGCACCCCAGGTTACCTAGCAAACCTAAGAGCTATTATCGTGTGCTGTGGGGGCGGTAAAAGTAAGCACAACCTCGTAAAGGAGTGGGAAAGATCCTCCTAAAAATATACGAAGTCTAGCAGTAAATCAACTTTATCATTGTATCATACAGATAAAACTAACCTGTGCGTTGATCCGTGAATCCCTTGAATAGTGGATTATCTCCTTTTAGACTACCAACCCGAAAAATCACCATTGCCTCTGGACACTGGGGTGGGGGGCAGTTCAACCAGATAATATCACTCGGTTTAAATGTCGGTGTCGGTGGATGCACAGCTGTATAGCCCCCTGGTGCCCCTCAACACAGACAGCTCCGCCAATTGCGCGGTGGCTACCAGAGCAGAGCTTTCACCTCTGTTCAGAAAATTAGTCCCTGCTTCCCACATTTAGAACCCTTATCGCTTTGCGCCAGGTGGGCTGAACTTATCAGTTCCCATTCTCCTTCCCCCTCCTGTCTTTTGTCTCAAGGTGCGAGGACACATACACTCGCTTCCACGCCTGCCACAAAGCCAAGTGTTATGCCATTTACTCAAAGGCTCACAGCCAAGATGATCCAGGGGTAACAGTCCTGATTAGGGTAATGTCTCAATAATGCAACCCATTTCGTGAGTGATAAAGCTCCGGTCAGCACCGGTGGATAATGCGTGGTTCCTGTCTTTCTTGCCCATAAATCCTTCGCCTGTTCCTCGCACCCGTTCGCTACCCTGGTACCCAACCGGCGCCTACCAAATTGTTGCTGCTCTCGCCTCGGCCATGTCCTATATATCGCTACCTCTAGCCTTCGGACTCCTGGATTAACTTTCAAGCCAGGAGATGGAAAGAAGAGGATCTCTTAGCAAATTGGGCTTTTCATCGAAAGCCCCTATTCCCCCCCCAACGACTGGTATTGTCAAAATCATGGACAGGAAGGGTACCGGTATGATAGCGGAATCGAAACTAACTTATGTGATGCAAAGCAGAAGTACGTAATGTAATATATATTTTCATCCCGACAATGGCTTCAGAAAATTTCCGGGAGCATACCGATTTAACTATGCGCACTTTCCATGCAAATACCCTACCCCACCCCCCCGAGCAACTGCAAAAGTACCCCCAAAATTTATCCGCCACCGGGGCGATTCTGTTTGATATCCGATATGCTTCGGCACGATCTGGATGGCAAGCATGCCACAATCACCGGTACGGTAACTGGTCCCCTATGGAGAGTAATGGCCACTAGCTCTTGCACTGCCAGGGCCACCCAAAATGCCACTAACAGGAGATAAACGTGCCATGAAGGTATGTTTCCCTCTCCCGGTAAGGCCCTCTGCATGTTCCACCCGTCACCAGATTCCCAAGCGAGGTGTGAGTCCACCGTGTTTTCTCCTTACCCAGGGGGGAGCTGGGATTACAACGGTCGGATGTTTGACCTTTGATCCGAGTCCATAAGCTACTATAGCCCGGGACCAGCGTAGAAGTCTCCCCGACACGTCACTCCCACACCCAAGACCTAGGGCACAATTTCCACTACTTCCAGAATATGATATAATAATGGCATGAAATTTCAATCTAATTCTGATCATCGCCTCCCCCATTTCTCGCTCCGTTAGGGTTCGGGTTTGTTCTATCAAACTTATCGACAAGTAATATCACAGTATTTCTACCCCCTCTCCTTCGGGTTCGCAGTGTACTCCAGGCTCACCCTGAGATTTTTTCCATCGCTTTCAGCTCATCTCTTCACCAATTCCGGCTTTCTAGCATCGTGGATCTGTCGTCGTGCTTGGTATCGCTTAGAGAGAGGTTTGTATAACAACTCCGTTCTTCCGTGCTTGGTAGGTAGATCAGTCAATTGATGCTCCACTGCGGTTACCTATACTTGTACGCTATCTCTCGTTAATCCCTTGAAAGCCACCGAGTCCTTCATAGCTTCCATCACAAGTCTTTCATCGGGTAGGTAGAGGGCTAGTAACAATGGTTTACCCACTATGGCTGTGTTCTTAGACAATCGTGGCTAATCACTGGCTATTGTGGCTCTCGCTACCCCGCCATCCGCGCTTAGGGCTGAGCAGCACTACCGGTACTGGTCAAGCTATGTCGCGAGCCGGGGGTGTGGGGCTACTTTATCACCACTGGTGGCAATTTACCATATCATGCTCGAATCATACTTCCTAGCTCTCGACACACCTACCGGTACCGGTTTGAGTGTATAGGACAGGTTTGTACAACTTATAAGCAGTACTATATAGTCTTATTATAGGTTACATTATTAAATGAACAAACTCTATTACCTTTGGAGAGTACTCCTAAATATACAGAAGTGAGTAATATAGTATATCTTACAATTCTGGTTAAATTTTTATTTTATATTTTATTACTCTCTTTTGTTTTTGTTTTCTAACTTTACATTCATCTTATTTATAACTAAGTCTTCATTTGAAAAGTTAAATACTTTGTATATGAGATCTGTTAGCAGGTTTAGTTCCTTTATCCTTTATGATTTATTACTGAATATTCTTACTTCTTACTTCTTACTTCTGTTTTGCTTTACATACTAATTTGTATTTGAGTTGATAAAGTATTTCAAATTTCTGATGAATAGTTTGAAATTCTGTAATACTTATATTTTATTCTTCTACTAACAATATCAGATAATAGTAGAACCATTAAAATAATATTAAGTCCTTGATTATTCTTTACTGTAAAAGTTCTTTCCCTCTTATTGATATTTGTATCTTAATAGAACTCTACCTAGCCTGCAAGAGGCCTCGAGTATCGAGGAGGGGACTGCTAGTACTGTACTGTACTGTACTCGTAGGTACATAACACTGCTGATTAGGTCAGACAACCAATAGGGGCTTTCAAAGTTAAAGTAAACGATAGCAAAAATGATAAATACTGAGACATGCATTAGTTTGCAGTAGTGTACATATTGACTCTGGCCAATTGCACCATTGTATTCTAGGAAACATATTTGAGACCCCTTGAAAAAATAAAAATGAAAAAAAGGAAGGTAAAGGATAAATTTAAACTTGAATTTTCTAGTGTGTACGGTGAAAAAATTGTCAATCTATATCATATAAACATACGAAGGATAAAGGATTCTACAGAACAGAAGTGAACAACGAATGAGCCCACGATGATGGCAAGACATCAGAGTATCTATTCAGCTTGAATAAAAGATAAAACAGAGCAGTTGGTACAATGGCTGGAGATCTACGAGGGCTGTTGTGGCCGCATGACCCGATTTTCGCGGCCGGGCGAGACACTTGAGGAGCTCTCCCGAGAGATTCCGCAGTGAGAGGTCGAGAAGGAGCTCTATTTTTTACCCCCCAAGACGCCTGCGGAGGAGGCTTTATATGCACGGGTTGCCCGGCGGATTGCGAATCCCGAAGGGGTAGGAGTGAAAGAAGAAGGAAGAGATGAGGACCTCTGTACTGGTGGTTCTCCTTGTCTCTTTCGGACACGCTCATATTGGAAACCGTGGTGCTGCTCGGGATGCTCATGGCTATCGCTCGTCCGTCCCTCCATCCGTTCGTTCGTTCGCGGTTCATATCCACCATTCGCCTTGCATCGTCCGTGCGTTCGCGCTTTGTTTCCATCGTTCACCGCCTATCCGTTTGATCCCTCGTTCACAGTTCGCTCGTTCGCAGGAGATATGGATAGCTGGAGGCTGCGGAGCAGTGGGTGTCTTTGTGGAGTTTGTCTTTCTTTCGTTAGCGTGCGAGTGGGCATGGGGTATGGGAACTTTCGCGGACGAGAGCAGAGATCTGTGCTGTGCGGTAGAAGGATGGAAGGCTTGGAGGATAAGTTTGTCGTGGTTGATATATACTCCTGTATTTTCCGCTAGTTAGTTAGTGTGCGCGAAGGTTGAGAATTGTGCGTTGAATGAGAGAGAGAGAGAGAGAGTTACCTTCCCCGCCCCTGTCTTGCGGGGGTTTTCGTGCTTGATTCATCATCGCTCGATCGGTATTTTCGTTTTCGTGCCCTCATAACCGATCACTCGCTCATTTCACCTGGTGGAACTGTCGAATATTTTTATCAACCCGCTCACTGAAGTCGGTCGGTTCGCGACTTCTCGCGTCCGACTTCCGCCATCGGTAAGGGGCCGGACAGATTAACTGATGGCGGAGGCCGCCACCTCGCATATAGTGAACTCGACGCATAGGACTCTCCGCAGTCCACACCTACAATTCTCATCCATCTACTCGAAGAAGTAGAGTAAGCACAAGCTAACTATCCCCTCGAACCCGACTAACATTCCAATGTCGGGTATCGATACCGACGTGTTTTTCACTGCGGTAATGCTGAGGCTGTACGCGCAATCCTTGAGTTTGTTGGCCGGGCTGCGGAAACGGTTATGCGGCGATTGGGTGCTCTGTCGTGGTGGTGGGAAGGAGGGTGCTAAGAATGTGCTTGGTGTGGGGGGTAGGAGCGCTCGGGTACTTGCTTAGCAGAGTATTGTCTAAGCGGAAGATGAGAAAAGAAAGGATGAGCTTTCGGAGAGAACAGGGAAGCCGCCACCTGGCCCGGGTGGGAAGGAACTGACTGCTGCGAGGGAGAGGAGTGGATTGCGGGCAGCGGCCGCCGAGGCTCTTAGACGATACTCTGTTTATTCCTCGAGTGCCGGATATCTATTTCGATAACCTACCCTACACGCCCGGCGCCCTGATGGAGGAGGACAAGGCTCAGCGGAGAAAACTCTACGATCTGATCATTGCTACAAGCAGAATCCTCCTGATGGGAAAGTTGTTTTTCCGCCGCCAAACTATTGAACAACTCTAGTCGCACCTAAATCCGAACGGCCGCATCTTTTCGATCATCGAAATAGGCATGCCAATGGGCTTCGAGGCTGCCCCCTACGCCCGCTCCGCCACCCTAGAAGACTGCATCCAGGACGTTGGCAAAGCTTTCCAATCCCCCCCGACCGAGAATGCCGGTGGCTTCGCCAACCCCACTTCGAAAAGAAGCCTGGCACTACAATCGCCCTGTGCACGAACCAAGAACAATGCCCTTGTTCCCTCTGGCCCTTCAGACGGCACCAACCGCAAAGACTACTATCCAAAAAAAAAGACCGTGAAGATCTTGAGTACTAATATGTCGCATTTTCCGTCGTGGTATCGACAGCCGCGCTGATACAAGAACCCAGATTAATCCAACGATAGACGGCTTTGGCATGACCCCCTTTGATAGCGAACCCAATACGCCAATTCAGAGCCCGTACACAATGCAACAACTCTGCAGTTACAGTTAGACCCTTCCATGCGTCATACTCCAACCTATCAAACGCGACTCGCATATTATACTCGACTTACGCACTGCGACGGGGTCCATCGAACGCTGGGTTGTTCTCCAGAGCCTCGGAAAATTGGAGTACAGAGACCGAGGAAGAGCGGGTGGGGTGATCTCTGGGCGCTTGGACCGAATGCTCGCACAAGCTGAAACATAAAGATTGTCAGCGGCAGCAGGAAGACAACGTCAAGGTCTGTCACAGTCAAGGACCCCCACGGTGATGGGGTGAGGGCAATCGCCAAGGATAAGACGACCACCTTCCTGAAGGTGAAGAAGCAGCCGGCGAAGGAGGCAAAGAAGGCCGCAGGGCTTCAGAGGAGGCGGGATGCTAGGGAGAGTCATCTCGAAATGGTTAGGGCGCACAAGGAGAAGAAGGAAAGAGAGCTGCAGGAGGAAGCAATGGCGGGGAAGGGGACCAGGAAGATGCTCGAAGAAACGATTAGGATGCGTAGAGATAGGAGGGGAGTGATGCAGTTATGGGTGCAAGGGGTAGGAGGCGACGAAAGGGGGGCGGTGCAATCGCGGGTTTGGGCGCGCAATCTAACCATATTTTCATGTCTGGAGCGTAGGCCGCCAGTGGGTGGGGTGTATATATGGGGCTTCTCAATTTTTGTATATTATTTACCTAGCTCCAAAAGGTGTTAACCGCAGCAGCTATTGGTGGTATCACTGATTATTGGTGAAAAGGTGCCAGCAACCCCACCACACACGAATCCACTAACCTCTTCCATCACCCGCCCAGCAGTTGTGAGAACGGGGGGGCATATAACGGCGCGTTGGTGCTCCGGAGGAGTGCGCGGGCATGTGTTGTCGACGGTGGGGCCATCTGGAGATGGTATAGTTGGCAATCATCAGCTCGGGTTGGAATGTTGTCGTTGGGTTCTCTCCTCTGGAGTATTCTATAATATTATTAAACATGACGGGTTTTCCATATACTCCTGTGTTCGGCTGACACGAGCCCGCTGTCGTCCACCCGGCCGGAGTCGGTACAGTATCTTCGCGATGAGTGGAGGACTATCCGTTAGCTTCCGAACGCTTTCCCCGGCCTCCAATGTTATTCTAGGCAGTAGGGGTGGTCCACCGTAATTTTTGTCAACACGCTATAGGGCCTCGAATACCAAGGTTCGGATCTTGTCTATTCTTTCTATTGGGATTAAACTCATGGGATTGCCTTTCGGCTCTGGGAGAACGTACCGGGTTTCCGGGGGGGGGAGCAAAAGTCCTCGTAGAGCAGCAGTCCAGGGAGGTGAGGTGTGCTGCTCGGCCCCCACGTATAACTTAGTGGCTAAGTTGGGTTTAGGGGGGGAAATTGACCAACCTTTAGGCGGTTCTGTGGTGTAGAACCAACTACATCGCGAAACCATAAATATATGATTGGTGCCCTTACATCTCAACAGATCTCCGACAGTGAAGCCCCACTTAAAGGCCTCAACCATGCCGAGCTGCTAGGTGTGGTGACACGGTAGGCGCTTTGGTTCTCAGGCGAGACTAATCGTTCATCCGATAGTTCCCAAGCTTGGCCGCTCCCCGTTCCTATAACTAGAGGGCAACGCATTACTCTTATCGGCCCGTACAAAATCTTGGGAACAAGAGCAACATCGTACAGGTTACTTACGGAGTAATATGTTAAGCTGAACCTGGACTTCTACCGCTTCTAAGGCTACAATTTTGTTTTCGGAAGGAAATTTCTGCTAACGACTCACTTGACATTGAATTCACATAATCTCTGCTGCTATTCCCTTAGCACTTGGCTTGGGTTAGTTTATCAGTAGATCTCGTACTCTAATTTACATACCGCATTTTCTGATGAAACCCGTTTTTGCGCTAAGACCTCAGAATAATGATTTTGGGGGGAGGGAGTTCGCGAAGGAACAATTGATGAAGGAAAAATTGAAACTGCGGAAGGAGAAATTGAAGCTGCGGATAGTGAGGCCAAGCATCCAGTCCATCCGTCTTCGGGTCCGGACGGGACGGCAGTATCTGAGAGGGTGCCCGAGACGGATGGGCCGGGACCGCCGGTGTGTCAGGTTGCAGAATCTACCGCGTTACTGGGGGTGATCGGCGAGGACCTGAATGTCAATTTTCTGCACTTTGGGGAAGTTGAGCACAATGGTGAGGCAGCCGAGAGCGCGTAACTGACGGCATGTCAATAGATATGAGAGCAAATGAACGATAACAAACTCACATCACCGGCACAGACATATATCTGGTTAATAACGTTATAATCGAAAACTTCCAGAAACCATTTGGTTTCTTCCGCGATGTTGTGAACAACCTACTGAAGAGCTTGCTCATTGATGGTCTTAGGAATACGACTAGGAGTGACAGCGATCATAGGATGATTTATTCTTCCCTCGGTATCGCGCTCGGCGGTAGCTTGCATAGTCAAACCACGGTAGAAGACGACGGAGACCAAAAACTCAATTGGCATGGCCTCAGCCAAACCAGAAAGTGCAGAGTTTTCGCCTAGAGGATGTCCAGCGAAAACGGAATCGCCCTGGATTAAGCCACGAGATCTTATGACCTCGACCGGAAGCCTTCTCCATAAGAGTGAGCGCCGGCTTTGTGAACTTGGCCCAGACAAAAGACCCGTTGGGGGGTAGTAGGTGTATGAGGTAGTTACCTCTGTAACATCTTTGATGATCTTCCCCGACTTCGCCGACCCGCCGGAGCCGATGCTCCCATAGGTTACCGGCATATAGTTCTGCCTAATAGCCTTTCCATGCGGTCCGCCAAAATGAAGCCAATTCTTTGGGGTTATTTTTCACAACGTTCGTAATTGCGAAACCTGTATTACAGTAAGTATGATGAAGGAGAATAACAAGGGAATGACTTACCATAATTGTCCATAAAATTTCGATCAGCCCTTCCCCAAACCTCCCTCCCGACAGGCGAGTAGTCGTACGGACCCATCCCCATACCTTGCCCCCGACTTCCTTGGCTGGTAAATATAAGGGCAGATACCAGTTGCTCGACCTCTGCCTCTCCCACAAATACCTTCACTTGGGTTTCCTTGTTAGCGGCCAAAAATTCGATAATTTTTCTAGCGCTGACCATACCGGCATGATGCAGCTTAGTCTCAATATCGTCATTTAGTAAGTTAGTACCAAACGGACAAAGTTACACAAAAAAGACCTAACCCGGGCAAGGTTCTCCGCAGTACAAGTTTCAAAAAGAGATCTCACTGCCGCTGATGAGAACATTCTATGAGTGATAATTTCGGCAAGGTTAGTGTAGCTAGACAAGGTCCGCGAAACGTGAATTGGATTGTAGTCGGCTGGTACACGGGCATATCTTCTGTTGCTTGCCGGGGCTTTGATGAGAACTTCAGTTTTCGCGTTGAGAGAAAAAGCATTGTCGAAGTTGAAGGCTACCGGATACTGGTGCCTTGGAGTTGGAGATAGTCAATTATGATAGCGGATTTCCGTGACTCTGACTTGGAATGTACAGTACTGGACAGATGCAACCTGTGTAACCACGTTTGTGGGTAACTCAACCAACACTTGTCCGAGAGTTTCGACGTAGCCGAAGATTTTATCGTCCCCGAATCGGATGAAGTTTAACAAGCGAAACGTGAGTGTTTTCTCTAAAAGTTCGGTATCAGGATCATGGAGGTGGAACCACTCCTTTGAGCGAAAGAGAGAAACATCTCTGCTCGAAGCCATATGCACTCGGATTGGCCTCTCGATCTTTCGTTAGGATGTTTCCATGGTCGGTGTAGGTGCCCCTATATTGGGATTGTGGAATAGCCTCAGTAGTTGGCCGCCCATCCCTCAGGATAGCTCCGCAGACCTCCATCTTCCCGGAGGTCTGTTTGGGAAAAGCGATAATTTGGACTTTGGTTTCAACTACATCATGCTTCTTTGAAGGCTCCACGCCAGGAACCATACGGAAGCTATTCAAGAGGTGAGCCAGCTTGAGAAGATCCTAGTCCATCGACTTTGGGAAGGTTGCTTTGATGATAGCGTTCCGCCTAACGACAATAGCAGAATCCATGAGCGCGTAGACAGTCACAGGTCTCTCAACGAAAGCCTCGCAATTATCTCCAACTTCGTAAACGAAATCGGCAATCGCCTGTCCAGTAACCTGTGCGCTTCCGCTGTCCAACACATCGGTTATGGCCTCGTTGAGGAGAAAATTCTCACCGACAAAATCAGAGCCAGTAGTAACATTCTTTGATTCTATCGCTCCTTCTCTCCATCACCTCGCGATAGATGTAGAGCTGTTGAAAATCACCGGTGATGACTCTACACAGACCAACTTGAATCTTTCCTTTGTACCTTTCCTGCCGCTCCTTAGTTAGTGGTTTCCTTTGTCGCTCATTATCGATCAAAGAGGAGGATGGGGTATACTTGGTTTGTATACTATATTTCAGTATTCGCATACATGGCCGGTAACTATCGGAGGGCAAAGCGGAGGATGCATCTGAAGGATGGATGTGATGGGCACCGAAACTCTAGGTTGCATGTGCATCTCCGGAAGGATTTCCGGAGTGAGCACCTTGGGGGAAGCTCTTTGTATTTCTTATACAAACCCTCTGTACTGCCATGGATAGAAGGATGAACAAGCAAAATCCGAATCCGAAAAATATGCAGTCGTTCCTCCTTGACTTCAATTTCCTTATTTCTCCGATCCGCCTGCCTTTCATCGATCGGCCTCTTATAACGACAGAGCTAGTCTCGGGGTGATAGCGTACCTGAGTGCCAAGGGTGCGGGCTTCCCTAGTATAATATGATACGCTCCTCAATGAGGTCAATGAGAATCTCCTTCTTTCCAGACATTCTAATTTCGCTAGTCTCGACATAGCCACCATAGGTGTGGTTTTTCTCCATGACAGCAATGAGGGTCTTAGCGGGATCTCCTGCATTGGTGATTTCGACTACAATGCCGTGGGAAGGAAAGAAGATACGTCTCATCGGATTGTCCCGGAATTCGTTCCATGGAACGAGAACATCGTCGGTAAATAGAGCATGTCTCCACGAGTAGGTCTCACCGGCAAGCAGCCTCAGCCACAGGTCAGCAGCGAAAAGGACACCCTGAGAGGAGGAAACCGAGAGTCTAAATGTGGTCTTTCCACCTTCCTCAGAAACGACCAACCCGTCGACCTTCTCGATGTCGTCTGGAGAAGTGATTGGTTTGCCACCAAAATACTCAACCACAGGGCATGCTCTCTCGTCACCGCATAGACATCCGTTGTTAATGCAGCGATGTGCCCATTGTGGGTTCTGTCGAAGATATGCTTGATAGGCTCACTGACTACAGTGAATTCTTTGACAGCCATAGGCCTCGGATGAATGTAAGTTCTTCCAACATCCTAGCCAACAACCGCCTGGAGATCTTTGGATTGCCAAAGGGAATCCTTCTTGAACGGGAATTTAAAGCTCTCGTCAAGTGGAGGAATGAAAATGGGACAGGCTTCTGAACGTGCCGCTAACATAGGAGAAGGAAATGCTGTATATCCTGTGCATTGGTGAGTTGAGTGGACCTCCCGGTAATAGGCTAGAATCTTTTCGGTAGTAGTGAAATGGTTACACAAATCGGCGTAGTTTTGAAGCAGGGACGCCTAGCCCTCAACGGGAGTGAAGGGTTCCTCAATACTTCCAACGAAATCCCCAGTAAGCCGTTTTAAAGACGGACCAACCCAACGGAACTCATGCCTAACGTACATGAGTCCAGCTATGCGACGGACGACCTCGGAATAGGTCATGCTTTCGCGATCCATGGCGTCCCCGTTAGAATTTCGACAAAACCAGCTCTTTGGAAATCAGCATTCAGGAGCTCGATAATATAGTCACGCTGCTGTTTAAGCTCCACGAGATATGTGGCCTTGTGGAGTGAGAAAATTGTGCGATCTAGAGCAGCCCTATATTGCAGAAAATTTTCAAGCGTCGAATCCCGATTGATACTGACCAGAGCCTGACACCACAGGTAGCGAGCTTGTCAATAGGCTCGCCCATCTGCGATAGGACAGTTAGAACACCACCGGCAAGACTCTTATAGGTCTTCCCCTAGTTCTGATCATCCAACCCCTCTGCTTCACAGATCGCTTTCTCGGTCAAGAAGACAACGTAAATTAGAGTCGGCCTGATTGTATAACTCACCAAGGTAAGCTTACACTCAAGTTAGTATGTGCCTCCTTTGCAGCTATCATTCCGCTACCGAACAAAACACCGTCGAAAGGCATCGGAGGGGCTTAAACTTCTCAGACTAAGCTCCTGTCAAATAAAGACATATATCCTCTGCCCCACCAAAGCTAGAGCCAGAATTGAGAGCATTTATGCTGCATCTCCGGATGCGTGCGTATATCTGAAGGATTGATTGATGGGAATCTTCAAAGGAGCAATGGCTTCCACCTCTTCCTCCAGTCCGCTGCAGGATCACCGGGAGAGTTGGGTTTGCCTTTGCAATATTGATGACCTGTTGGACAGCACCGATAGAACTCTGGGTAGGGTTGGGTAGACTTGATATCCCTTCGGCCGGGTTTGGGGTGGGTTTAGAAATTTACCGCCAAGGTCAGCCCACCGCTTGGCTTGGGCAAAGAAGAGAAGAAGGAACTAACTCAATCATTTTTTTATTGCGCCCCCTCTAACTAATCCCCCCTACAATTTTTTCCTGCCCAAACATACGGAGGTACAGCGCCTGAGTTTTGTATGTTCCACAGCGAGGTTTGCTGCCCTTACCCCCTGTGGAACATAACTTAGGAGCTGTACCCCCGTATAGAGTCGTCTTCGGCCTCCACATACTAGTAGTAATAACTCCGTTAGTGGTGCAATCTCCACAACTACGCCATCACGTTGGAATCGAAGCAATTACCCTTAGCAAACGCCCCTCAATCGAGCAGCCATCTCCAACTCAAATCTCTCTTGCCCATATGGACCTGCAAGGATCTCACCCACGATATCTGTTCCGGGTGGGAAATCGTGCTCGAAGATTGGTTCCCCTGGTCCTCTCATATTGGCGAGGACTGATTGGCGGAAGTGCCACCTTAGAAGTTGGTCGGAGACACAGTGGGGATTGGCCGGGTCTCTGCACACGGGATCAAGTATTCTACCATCAAGCCCATCAACATCGCAGTTAAACACAACTACTTTGTAGCCGTCATCAGGGTTAACTGATATTAGGTACTGATCAAACTTTTGGTGGACATGCGACCGGAGGAGAAACCCGTTTTGGGCCGAATCGATCTTTGAGGATTGTAGCGAATCGTCCATATCTGTGATCCATCGTCCGTAATCCAACTCAATCCAAATACTTTCACCAAGGAGAGGGAAGAGATGGGCAGCCTCGAAAGAAATCCAGTCGTGAGCTTGGATACTAATGTCATCATTTATCATGCCAGATATAACGCATTTCCGGTCACGAGCGCGGATTTCATCGCGGAATCTAGTCTCCTTGCCGGAGACGCTGCGAGAAAAAAGTCGGTGCACCGAAGGCTCATTGCTAATTTCAATACGACCTGACAAAATTAGTGATTGAACATTCGGCCAAACAAGAGTATGGTACTCCAGGTGTAGGGGTAAGTGTTGCTTGCAGAATTTGTATGGGATTAGCAGCGGAGACTTCGCCAGACTTCTTCCGGCCCCTCCGCACTGTACATACCATCACAATATATATCGTACGCTCCAGTTGCAAGGGGAACGTTGGTTCTAGTGACAATGTGGCCTGAAATCCTCGCTTGAACACGCACAGTACCCCCCTGAGTTACAAGCAGGATGTCGAGGAAAGAAAGAAAGTTTGCTTCTGTTACAGAACCGTTTTGACGAAAACCTCCCAAAACCACCTCGGGATCGGTGGCATCGTAAAAATAAGTATTGCGTAGGGCAGAACGAGGAAAAGCCATTGGGTATTTTGATGGTTATCACTAGCTAAGACGTGACGTTGAGTTGAGGAGGAGGTTGAGTTGAGAAGGGGAGTTGAGTTTAGAAGAGGTGGATTGGAGTTGACAGAAAAGATGGGAACGCCAAGGGCCTCTTTGTGTTTGCCCTGTCGCTAGCGTTGTTGGCACTGTCACAGAAAGTTGTGCCAGGGCACAACGCCTCAGATCGATGTGCCCGGCACAGTACAGTACTATGTAGTGCCCAGGCAATCCACATACAAATAAAATGATTCTTCTAAGGGGAAAGACATGAGAAACTATCTACAAGTCCAATTCACACCGAATATCACCCATTTCCCACTCATGTCTTAGGCAGCGAAACTGCTTGCCTGGGCGCGAAAAGGGCTGTGAGCTGCTGGGTTTTTCTCCCTGCAGATATCTCCTGCATACTGTACGGTATCATACTTAAGCGCTCCTCAGGTGGCTTGCGGAAGAAACCCTGTTCGGAGGATAGCTACCAGTGCAGTAGCGAGCATTATGAGTAACCCTCAGTCTACCTACATTGTGTGTATCCTATGGTGATTATTCCGCTGCTTGCGCGCCCGTTTCGGGATTTCTTTCGAGCTAAAATAATTGCATGTTGGCCAGTAGTATGCTACTGTATTGCAAATTCATTATCGCATAAGACCCCCGCATCCCCCCCCCCAACCAAAATAACTTTCATCGGTACCCCCATTGCTACCCACCTCTCCCTTCTCTTATCAACATAGCGAGGAACATGAACATCCTCAAACCTCGACAACCAAACCCTTCACAAAACACCAATTGCGGCAACGTGAGCGGCAGCTATAACAACACCTGGAACAACTGCGAAATATCGGTAACGGACGATAGACGCCAGATTCTGGAATGGTTATCTCCGTTGGCTCCTCACAAGAGGCATCGGGATGTTAGGAGATCTCAGGTGGAGGGGGTAGGAGATTGGTTTTTACAAACGGATGAGTTTGTAAATTGGAATACTGGCGAGGATGGGGTAGTTAACCCTGTTATGTTTTGCTTCGGGGATCCCGGGGTTGGGAAAACACACCTCAGGTATGGGATAACACTCTCTCGGGGAAAGAGGGCGGGGCTAAGTAGTAGTGCTTTTGTGCAGTTCGTTAGTTATCGAATCCTTACGGCGTCAAAGTGACGGACAACAAGTGACTGTTGCATGCCTGTACTGCGACTTCCACGCCCATAAGGGGGAGTCCACCACCTCCATGTTAGGTGCCATACTCAAGCAAGTCATAAGTGGCCCAGAGCATGTTCCTGAAGAAATCGAGTCGGCATCTCGGGGGAGCCCCTAGGATACCCGCCGATGCAGATTGATGGAACCTAAGGAAAGCGCTAAAGGATAGAGTAGTCAAAGTGCAATCGCAGTGGGATCTGCACGTTGCTGGATCTGGAAGACTGGTGGACTGGACGGCCGATAGGGGTACTGGCCTATGGGAGGCTAGGAGTTATATGATTCCCTATAGCAAACAACCCTAGAAACCCAATGAAACCCATCAAACCGTAAAACAGCTTCCCCTGCAGCAAACGTCATAATCCCCCATGATCCGAAGCTATCCAGAGCAATCCAAACTATAAAAGACCGCTGCCCGATGCCCAATACCCACTGCAATGACGAGTGAGCCAAGCATGAGACAAAACTGAATGCACAATGTCAACAGCTATCTACAAAACTAAAGAACCATTACCCCCTGCCTATCAACATAGGATGTGAGACCAAAAATCTCTACCATGAGTATAACTACCGCACAGCTCAAAGCGGCAAGCTCTATACCCGCATATCTCCTAACCCCACCCCTAATAGCCGGTGGGCAGCTATCATACAAGTTTTATACCGTGTATCCGGGTTAATTCCCGTCCGTATTAACTTTGATATTTCTTTTGGTTGATGTTGCAACTGCAGCGTCTTTGAGCGCCGGGTCTAACCTATTCTGCTTTCGGCTGAAGGAATAAAACGTTGCCCCAGTGATGAATGGCCGAGTGGTGCGTGAGATATCACTCGATGAGAACAGATAAACCCTTCATGAGGAATTATCATACTAGGGTCTGCTACCCCAACGCGGCACCCACTCGACTTTTTGGGTTCTGGCAGCAAGCGGTGAGGACCTGAGGTTTAGGTGTCCGATCATCACCGCTCCGGTAAATTGCTCCCCCCGGTAAGACCGCTCAACTCACCACACTGATCCGGCCGAAGAGCCTATAGGGCCAATTTTCTTCTTCCACCCCCCGGGAAGAACCCCTTGCTTAGTATATCGTTACTCCCTGCTACCACTCTGCTACGCCCAGGTGGGTTTCTTGGAGGTTGGATAGGGGGAGGATCATTGTAGGGGATCTGAAACATGATACTCCTTCCTTTGAGGGAGGATACAGAGAGGATAGATAACGACTGAGAGAGATTTTTGAGTTCCATGTGATGTTTAAATTTAGCTCGCAGGACACGACGAAAGTGTTCAAGTTTTTTTGGCGGTCACAGTGTGTCACTCGGTATTTAATTAATGCTTTATGTTGAAATTGGGCTTTGAGATATGCCCTTGCTACGTCTTAGAGTATGACATTGCTGGTCATTCTCCCTTAGTGTCGGCTTGCCAGTAGTTCCTGAGTTTAACTTGTCCTGCTTGGGTTTTTCCTTATATCATCATTACTCAATCTGTCCTACAGATATGAAATGGTGTTCTCATCTACTTCTCTTGCCTTCTATGTTGTTTTCTTTTCTTCTTCTCCACTACTGATATATGTTGCTGCTTTACAGCATAAATAGTGGGTCCTCTCCCAGACCTGGTGTAGAATTCTCTTTTGCAATAACAATCTGAACTTCTCGCTCTCATCAGCCTTCGGCATATGCCTTGATTGTTGCACCTATTTTCAACAGGTTATGAGCCCAGGTTAGCCATCTAACTCAATATATCTCCTCTTCTTTCATCTATCACATTCTCTTTACCTTACTCTTTCTCTTTCCTCTCAAGAAATCCTATGTACGACAGTACAGCAACACCAGTGGCCGAAGGTGATATTTACAAGTGTAAATATGGAGAAACTCGAAAGCTCACTGCCAAGAACTGGCATCAGTGGAGTTGCGATATGGAATTTTTCCTCCAAGCTAAGGATGCTCTAGAAATTATTCTAGGACAGGAAGCCGAACCAGAAGGAGATTGTGAGAAGAAGAAAGATCTCTACCGCAAGCGTCTAGAAAAGGCAGCAGCAATGATCAATGCTACCTGTCATTTATCAGTAAAAGGATTCATTAAAGAAATGCGTCATCCAACCGCTATGTGGGCAGCACTTACAGAAAAGCTTGATTGAGTCAATACTTGGTCGGGAAGACTGATGATCAAGCGTGAATTCAATACTCTTCGCCCAAAGCATAGCATTACCAAATATGTGCACAAGCTTCTTGAATGCTGTACTGAACTTCAAAACTCTGAACAAGAAATCTCCGATGAGGAGTTCATTACCCACATCCTTACTACACTTCCCTCATCATTTGACAGTTTAGTTAGTATTATTACTCATGACAAATCAGTGGAAGCAAAATCCGTTGACTATGTTATCTCAACTGTTTTGGAAGCAGATAGAGCCTGAGCAATGGAGTCACGCAAAGAAGAGATTGATGCGAGTATGAATGCTGGTGCTAGACTGACCTCAAGTAATGCTCTTATTACTACTACCTCCAATTCAGTATCAGGGTCAAATCATCACTCACAGAGCCGTACTTGCCACAATCCAAAGTTCCTAAGACAAAGTCAGCGCCAATTTCATCCTCGAAGTGGGCAGAATAGTCAAAATATTACCAGCTTCTACTGTACCAAAAAAGGTCACTGGATCAATACCTGTAACCTGAAGCAGAATGCAGAAAAGATTAGAAGGAGTCTTCAGAGAAACCACTCCAATTCCAACCGGGAATCTGGCAATGAAGGCTATGATGCTTCAGTAGCCACCATGGCCCAAGCTCTTATCTCATATACCCAGTCCCATCTCAACCGCTCACCCTGGGTACTTGACTCTGGTGCCTCTGATCATTCTGCAAATCAGAGATCTGCCTTCATACCTGGTAGCTTGAAACGACTCGCCATACCAACTGTAATTCAACTTGGGAATTCAGCCACAGTTCCTACCAATCTAAAAGGAAGAATAGCCCTCTTGGTTCATGGTTTGTATCTGGAAATAGAAGCTCTATATGCTCCTCAACTCCGCTTCTCTCTTCTCTCTATAAATAAGCTGACCCAGTACTGTCACATTTCCTTTGACAATCGTGGATGTGTCATTTCTAGGCATAGTGACCACCGACTCTTGATGTACCTAGAGGAGAGAAACGGACTCTGTTCTTTTCATCTATCCAAGTCAACCTCGAAATGTGCAATCGGAAAACCAGGAGGAACGCATCATGCCATTACAGCAACCAAAGCAGCTGCTACTGAAAGTGCTATGCAAAAGACAGAAGCACTACTTCAATTGTGGCATCTCCACTTAGGACACCTGAACAAGGTTGACATTCTCAAGATATTAGAGCTTCCATTCTCTGTTCTGCAAAACAATCCAGAACTGGGATTTTGTAAAGTCTGTATCGAATCAAAACAGGAATAAAAGTTTATTCGAAAGCCAGTGGCCTGTACAAAACAGCCCTTTGAGCTAATCCACTCGGACCTTTGCAGTCCAATCAATCCACTATCACATTCTGGGAAGCGCTACTTCATAGTCTATATTGATGACTACTTGTGTACCACTTTTACATACTTTCTGCAAACTAAGACTGTAACAGAGATCGTCTCTGTCCTTCAAGAGTTTCTGTCTCGAGTTGAAGCCATGCTTCCTACTGTTAAGTTTTCTCGCTTTCGTTGCGATAATGCTAGAGGAGAATACGATAACAGCTTAATGAGAGGAATCTTGAGAGTGTCCGGAATCAGCTTCGAGCCCTCACCTCCATATAGTCAGCACAAGAATGGAGTCAGCGAACGTATAATACGAACATTGGCTACCAAGGCATGATCAATGCTTCTTGACTCAGGACTTGAAATGGAGTTTTGGGCAGAGGCTATTAGTACTGCTGCTTACCTCCATGCACGATCACCTTCACAAGCCCTAAATGGCATGACTCCTTTTAAGACATTATAGAAGAGAAAGCTAGTTCTTGTCCACCTCTGCCGCTTTGGGTGTACAGCCTACTGCCTCATTCCGAAAGATCAGAGAGTAGGAAAATTTGGCTCCAAGTCTCGTGAATGTATTATAATTGGCTATGTCCACAGCTCAACTACAATTTGGCAACTATGGGACAGAAGCCGTAGATCTCCAGTTCACTCCTCTGATGTTGTCTTTCATGAGTCGACAGTTCTAGGTACACAGGTTACCAATGATGCTGAAACTGATATGCGGTCTCAGCTATTTTCTTCATGCTTCCCAGATGTTGCGATATCTGATGCTTCCAATAGTGACATTGAGGGAGATGTTTCCTATGAGCTAGTACCAGTTCCAGTCAAGGAACACTCCGAAAGCACTTCATCTACAAGTCTAAGTACTCTGAAAGATAATCTTGAGTCTGAGGTATATGGGAATGTTATTCAAGCCAGGTCTCCCTCACCTGCTGCGGCAAAGCGACAAAACTTATGCCAATCACTTCGCAACCGCATTGTTCATCCTACGGTACATATTACCACTGCAGAGTATGTTGAAGTTGTTCGTGAACCGCTTAACTACCGAGAGGCTCTGGAACATCCTCACAGTAAGCATTGGAGATCCGCTATGATAGCTGAGTTTTCTTTCCTAGTAGAAAATGGAACCTGGAAATGCATTGATCAATCTATTGTTCCAATAAATAAGTCTATTTTGGGCTGCTGGTGGGTTTACAAATTGAAAGTAAACCCCGATCGCACTATGAGATACAAGGCACGCCTTGTGATTAAAGGCTACCAACAGGTAGAAGGAGTTGATTTTGAGTATACCATTGCTCCAGTAGCCAAGTTGGTTAGCTTCCGCCTAATGATTGCAATTGCTGCCTACTATAATTGGCCAATTGAGCAAATGGATGTTGTAACAGCATTCCTTAATCCTCCTGTCACTGAAGAACTATATATGGAATTTCCAGAACGAGTTGAATGGCTAAATCCTGCTTGTTCTGAAGTATCTGCCTTACAGAATTAAGTATGCAAGTTGCAAAAAGCCTTATATAGTTTGAAACAAGCACCGCAGCTATAGTACTAGTATCAAGACATTGATCTGTTTCTTCACTCGCAGTCTATGATTTACTCTACTTCTGATACGAATCTATACTACTGTACAACTTCGAAGCTCCTCATTCTTCTTTATGTTGATGACTTACTTCTTATGGCTCCAAGTCAAGAGACCATTGATCAAATGAAGAATAAGTTAAAAAGCCACTACCAAATATCAGACCTTGAACCGGTAAAGCAATACATTGGAATTGAAATTGAATGCCGAGAGGACTGAATTGTTATTCACCAACAATCTTTTATTCAAGACTTGCTTAAGAAAAATGGAATGGAGCACTGTAAGGGAGTTTCTACTCCTTTGGATAAGAACACTTACCTACTTCGATCCCAATATTCAGATAGTACCTTTGGAGCCAGCTCTGGAGGTGATACTATGGGAAAGCTATCCTTATCTACAGCTGAATACCAGTCTCTTGTAGGATTGCTGCAGTGGTTAATGATGGCCACTCGACCAGATCTCGCCTACATTGCTTCAACGTTAGGACAATTCAATTCACAGCATACCATGGAGTCTGTTCAAGCAGTAAAGCGGGTTTTAAGATATTTACAGTCAACAAGCATCTATGCACTTCATTTTCCAACTCAACAATCCTACCAACAGCACTGACCTTCTGAACAGGATCTTACTAGGCCATCGGATGAACCTCTCATTCAATGGCCAATTGGGTATACTGATTCTGACTGGGCCAGAGATAAGGTTGACCGCAAGTCAACATATGGTTATGTCTTCACACTTTTCTCTACAGCAGTATCTTGGAAGTCACAAAAATCCTCAACAGTGGCTCTATTAACCACAGAAGCGGAATACATAGGTTCCTGTAAAGCTTCTAAAAAAAGGAATCTGGATTACAAGACTTTTCAGTGAAATTACACCAAATTGAAAACAACCCCAGTCCTTACCTCATCCTTGCCTAATATATGGGGACAACCAAGGAGCGATTGCCTTGATTGAAAACCTACGCTTTCATCAATGCACAAAGCATATTGATATAAGATATTACTTTATCTGACAAGCCTATCAGGAAAAACTTATTTGTCTACATTATATACCGACAGCACTCATGACCGCCGACATCTTTACAAAGGCTCTTCCCCAGGAACTGCATCACAAACATATAGTGGGTATGGGATTAAGAAAGCTCTAGGTATCTTTTCATTTATCATAATCCTGTAGCTTAACTTATTGGTCATGTATATGGAGCACTCTTTTCCCCAAGTTTTTCCTCACAGAGGTTTTTATGGGTTTTTAATGAGGGTGCCATTTTTTGTTCTTTTCCTTTTTTTTATTTTTGTTTAACTTAGTTGATTTTGACATATTGAAAGAGGGGGAGTGTTGAAATTGGGCTTGCAGATATGCCCTTGCTATGTCTTAGAGGATGACATTGCTGGTCATTCTCCCTTAGTGTCAGCTTGCCAGTAGTTCCTGAGTTTAACTTGTCCCACTTGGGTTTTTCCTTATATCATCATTACTCAATCTGTCCTACAGATATGAAATGGTGTTCTCATCTACTTCTCTTGCCTTCTATTGTCGGATGCATTTTGGTTGTCAGTAGAAGCGGGTTGAGAGGAATCATAGATTTATTTTTTATTTATCAGTTGCACATCATAGCGTAATTTTGCCAGCTGTCAACAGGGTCAAGCAGTGTCCCACTGCTGGTTGTAGAGAGGTCTGCCCGCATTCTCTCCAAAACAATTTATTTCCTAAGACGATGCCAGCCAAAACAAATACTGAAATTTTGAAATTATGCCTTCGGCGCTGTGAGCAAGGAGAGCCAATTGAGCAAATTGCAAGAGATGCGGAAATTAGTATCCGAACAATCTATCAAGCAAAGCGATCAGTCAGGCTTCATGGATCTGTATTTCCTCAGGGAAATATTTGTGGAAGAAAGAGAGAGGTTGACGATAATATTGTAGCTGTAGGTTCCTCCTACTCGTTGCTCATAGGAAATACTCAGGCTAATCACAATACTTTGATATAGGTGATAATAGAGTTTCTTAATGCGAGACCAGTATCCTATCTTGATGAAGTACAAGAACATCTACGTGATATATTTGGAATTACCTTTGGTACTACAACTATATCATGAGCATTGAAACGAGTCAAGTAGAATAAGAAAATTGTAGGTGAAGAAACCAGTTTGCTTATAGTCCTTACAGGAGGTTATAATATAAATTAAGAGAAAAAGGAATAGTATATTAACAGTAGTCAATAGGCAATCAAGGCAGCCCTCAAGCGAAATGAATTTTTACGCAACTTCTTTGTCCGTGAAATATCAGAATACAGTGCTACTCAACTTGTGTTTTGTGATAAAACAGCTGCAAATGAGCGAGTTGGAGACAGGAAGAGAGTTTGGGTTCCAAAAGGTCAAAAGAGAGTAAATCCGCTTCCTTTTTCTGAAGGAGAAAAATATTCTATTTTACCTGCCTTCACGGTAGATGGGTTTCTCTGTCAGGATATTATTCAAGGTAGTTTTACCACAGGTCTTTTTTTTTATTTTGTTCGGGATATACTACTGCCACAAGGTAATCCCTTTCCTGCTTCAAAAAGTGTTATAATCATGGACAATGCTCAAGTCCATCGTCACTCAATAATTAGAGAGATGATTGAGGAAGCTGGATATAAGCTCATAATGCTTCCACCATACTCACCAGACTACAATCCTATTGAGATAGCATTTAGTATTATGAAAAAGTGGATAATTAGACATCACATTGAGTTTGTTGAAGCAATTGTTATGGGGGAAATGGATTTATTTTTAGTATATGCGATGTCAACTATTAGTTCAAGGCAGGCAGAGAGTTGTTTTAAGCATTGTGGCTATGTATAATAAACTCAAAATAAAATACAAATCAAAGCACGTTACTATCATCATCAGTATCAATGGTAGCTTCAGTCTCATCTGTGTTACTCAAATGTGAAACACGAAACCTTTTATAACCCCGGGCCTCATCTACAAACATTGCTGCAATTCCAACAGCTACTCCACATCCAACCACTACCATCATATTTTCCTTTTGTGTAATAGATTTAAATACAAACCCAGCCATACGCAGCTTCTCTTCAGCCTCATCAAGCAGAGTCCAGTAAGTAGGAAAACGGGCTTGAAGCCAACAAATGTAGTCGGAAAGATTATGAATCGACTTACCATTACAGGTTGGTGGTGAGGATGTGTCATAAAACTGAGTTCTACTGGCACAATCTGATCCAGGTGTAAAGGCAGCAGACACCAGTGAATCAGACTTATTCGAATGATGAATACTGGTAGTAGAGTGGGTAAGAGGACTCGGATCACGAAATTGAGAGCGGATATCAGATGGAAGACCTGGTACTGAGAGGGAGGTGGGCCGGCTCCGTCTGATCTTGTCCTTAACTTGACTAGAGTTCTTTCCACTCAGTCTTTTAGTCTTTGGACATGATCTCTGGGGACTCTTGAAGCGTTCATGGTGGTATGGTGGAGTCTCTATTGTGCATCTACCTTGCTCAACCTCCTCGGCCTAAAGCCTAATTGACGAATAGGGTAGGTGAATATGTTGATGCGAGTTGATTGTTATAAAGTAAATCTCACCCTCTCAGCCTATAGGACAGGAGCCTGTACACCTATTCGAGGATTAAATTTTGCTCATAATTTGTACCTTGGGAGTAATAGGTGAACGATAAGCCCGGTTTAGTTGCTCTTGTATTGCAGTCTATAACTTTATATTAGCAATCAAATAAACAAGCTTCATATCAACTATCAATATTGTATAGGATTTTGAATTGCCAGCTTCTTATTGCCTTTAGCAATGCTACTAAATACCTGCCATGAACTGCCTTGTTCCTCACTGCCTCCCGTTGCAATCGTTGCATAATCCACTCTTAACCCAATAGTTAAGGTTCGCTTTGGCTTCTCTTCAATCGACCTATTGATTTCATGCTCAACCTTGGCCCAAGCTGTCTCGTCAAGATCTGTTGGACCTATATGTTCATGTGGAGCTGAGGCTATAATCGAAGCCACTAGTCCTAGATACAGATGTGTTTTGGTACTAAGAACCCCAGGACAAATACGAATTGTATTATCTAAAAGTGTATCTTGAAGCTTCTGAAACATAGGAAAACTGGATGCTTTGTCGATAGAGCCAAAGTCAGAAGACTCTCGTTGCTTGTTAACGTAGATGGTAAAGTCATAACGCCATTGTGGGGGATCTGAAGCCTGCTGAACCTTTTCAGCTACTGGTTTCAGGAAACCTGAATTTGTTCGGTTGACGCGCTTCACCTATACATGATTAGTATAAAATTTCTTGATTACTGCTACTCCACTGACCTACCTTGGTGATAGATAACTCCTCACTTTCCTGAGCTGTAGCTAGAGATCCCGGTTGCACACTCTGTAGTTGAAGGAAGCTATCTGCGGAATAGGTGATATTCGGTGATTGGTGCAGTTGAAAATCCGAAAATGCTTCAGCATCATTCTGTTCCCATTGATGTTCTGACTCAAAGCCAAAAAATGGATCCATTTGCACAACTGAGAAGCTGATAAATATGCTTGAAAACAAGGTTGCAGCGGCAACTCAGACTGCAGGTACAGGGTACTAGCAAAATCAGGAATTGGAATTCTGACTTGTTCACTCGGTGTGGTGGTGCATGGTGGGAAGGTTTGTTGCCTAAATGAAAGATGGTTTGTAGCTGCTTGAGTAGTAGAACTGCTGTATGGTTGGGCATGCGGTTTGACCCCCAACAATGCTCAAAAAATTCGACTAGTGAAAAAACTTTGCGGGGAAAAATAAAACTGTGTTATCTCCCGACCCGCTGCTACTGACAACCAAAATGCATTTGACAATATGTTGTTTTCTTTTCTTCTTCTCCGCTGCTGATATATGTTGCTGCTTTACAGCATAAATAGTGGATCCTCTCCCGGACCTGGTGTAGAATTCTCTTTTGCAATAACAATCTGAACTTCTCGCTCTCATCTGCCTTCGGTATATGCCTTGATTGTTGCACCTATTTTCAACACTTTAAATGAAGTATACGAAGCGTGCGATAGGTTACATTACCATCCCGTACCGTAGCGTACCCTAAAATTGCCAGCGCCGCTGGTGGGGTCAGTATAAAAACACACTATAGATCTCAACCGGGGGGTACAGCCTGGGGGATGGCCAGAAAGGGAAGCCCACCTTTCCCATCAAATACCATATTAAACCCCTCCACTGCGGGTTAGAAAATATCGTGAATCCAACTTGGATCTGGCCCTGCAGGATCCTTTGTTAGCGGTTGTGGAAAAACGGTGGGGTGTTGTGGGTGATCCTCGGGGCGACAGACACACGAGCACGTTGTTTAGGAGTGACGTGAGTCGTTCTCGAGGTTTAATAAAAAAAAATTCCCGTTGAGTGTTTTCTCCAGGCGAGTCCTTCCGTTGATATCACGGGTGTGTACGAAGAAAAGGCGAATTGCATGGAGGAGGAGGAGGGGGAGAAAAGATTAGTGTGGAGACATGAGGAAAGGTAGGAAGGTTTCTTATCCGTTTTACATATACATTCTGTCTCACACCGCTAGAGTTAGCTAACTAAATTAGCGGAGGCGAACAACACAATTAAGCTCCGATGATACTTTTTCACACATGCCTGCCACAGTCCGGAACTATTCTGTCCAGTATACCTCTGCACTAATTTGTTAGTTACCCCACAGCTGTATCATACGCCCCTCCCCCCCAGCCGCGACATCCTTTTGCGAACAGGCCCTCCTCGTATAGCACACTACCAAAGACACAATGTGAAATCTTTTTCCTGAAAAGCAGCTAATCCCTACGGTGTGGAAATCTGAAATTCGTTTACCGGCATTGTTTCACTACATTAACCGCTATGGCAGAAGAGGTCATCAGAGGGTCAGGTTTGATAATGGTGGGTACTGTATACCGGCATCGTACCCTGGAGCTGCGGTTTACGGTACGGTACCAGTTTACAACACTGTATATATGATCAGTCAAACTAGGGATTAAATTCTATGATAACACTACCAAAAAGTGCCCCAGGTTGTCAGAGATCGAGGGCACCAAGGGGTGGGAGATGAGATATGAAAGCAAAGATGGGGGCGGGTAGCTGGGAAGATGCAGGGAGGTATATATATAGGCGGTAGAGAGTGGTACTTTCCATTGCATTCGTATATGGGCCTGAGAAAATACTGCTCATGACCGGACGAAGCATCTGTGTGTTGCCTTGTGAATTCCCATTCATCCAGATGATCCGCCGAACGTGCCTGCCATGAAGTGGTCCTTCTGATACACTGTAGGGAAATTTAAGCCCTCTTCCGGAGTGTTGAAAAACTGAACAAGAAAGGGGTATTGGCACCAGCTTTCTCTCCTATGCTTTCAGTTCAGGGGAACTTCCCTTGCAGAGCATACCGGCGGCATCGGTATTGCCGTGTTTTCTATGGGGGAGGGAGATTCAATGCACAGAATTGGGGGGAGAAGGAGGATGAAAAAAGAGTCGGCGAGATGGGAATAGGGCAGGGAGGTTCTATATGATGGGTGGATTTGGCACATGAGTTTCTAGGTGGTAGAAAATGAATATTGAGGGGCCGGTGTCATATCTATTTATTTGTTGCTGGGTCGTATCATATTTTATACTAACTCATCATACGATGAACTCCACCGCTCAGCCAGCACGATAGAGGGGGAAGAAAGGAAAACTAACAAGTGGGAAAGGTAAAACGATGGGTGAAAGACGGGTAGCGGCTGGGCAAAAGAAGATGTAAAGAAAAAATTGGGATGTGAATCAAGGGAATTGAGGCATGAACATGACCATCATCAGAACCAAGCAACTCTTAAGGACTAATGGGGGGATAGGACAAAGAAAAATGAGTAGAGAAAGAAGGGCTAGCCAGAAATAATTTCGTTTAGCGTCATTCACCGTAATTTTGCGATCTCCGTGGGTTAAGTTTAAGGGATTCTGGGAGCCGTCGTTGACAATTGATTGTGGTTTCAGATCGTCGCTACCGGAGGAGTTGGGGGTGATTCCTCGCGTCGGAGTACTGCGTGGAAAGCTGGTAGCTGGGGAGGGGGTTTCCTCATCAAAGAGCTTGGAGATTTGGGGACCGACGCTCAACCGGTCGTGGATCATTTTCACTATGCCCTTGTGTCCGTTCCTAGTGGCCCACATGAGTGGCGTTTGGCCGTCGTTGTCAGGACCGTTGGGGTTCACATGGTTTCGCTCAAGGAGGAGCTTAACCATACCGACGCGCCCTAGCTCGGCTGCCCACGAGAGAGGTGTCCGGCCTTGGTTGTCGGGGGAGTCAGGTTTGACATCCTTGCGTTGGAAGAACAGTTTGGCAGTGCTCGGTTTATCAGTATTACGTTTATTGCATGGTAGGAAACATTGACCCCGGGGGTGGCCGGCGGCCCAAGAGAGTGGCGTTCGGTTGTCCGTATCTGACAAGTTGGGATTGACTTCGCTCCGTTCGAGCAGTAGTTCCACTATACCATGGAAACCTTTCCCAGCCGCGACTAATAGTGGTGTTCGGCCGCACTCATCTGATGGGTTGGGATTGACTATCTTGGATTGGAGGAGGAGCTTCACCATACCCTGGTGCTGATTCACCACCGCCCAAGCGAGTGGTGTTCGGCCCTTTTTATCCGATTTGTCGGGGTTGACATCATTGAGTTTGAGAAGCATGTTTATAACACCCGCGTTCCCACCTGCAGCCGCCAGTGACAGTGGAGTTTGGCCAGACTTGTCCGAGGGGTCGGGGTTGACTTCCTTGCAATTGAGGAGTAGCTTCACTACACCCTCGTGCCCATTCTTGGCCGACCCGTGCAGTGGCGTTTTCCCATTCTTGTCCGTCGAATCGGGGTTGACTTCCTTGCGTTCGAGGAGTAGCTTCACTACACCTTCGTGCCCATTACGAACAGCCTCCCGGAGAGGTGTTCCCCATCCTTTGTCCGTCGAATCGGGGTTGACTTCCTTGCGTTCGAGGAGTAGCTTCACTATACCCTCGTGCCCATTC
>LN890951.1:1056532-1096181 GCA_900010015.1 Tuber aestivum
CGGCCCTCGACAGCGGTGTATCTCCATCCCCATCTGATGAGTCGGGATTGACTTCCTTGCGTTCGAGGAGTAGCTTCACTATGCCCTCGTGCCCATTCCCAGCTGCCCTCGACAGCGGTGTATCTCGTCCCCACCGACGAATCGGGATCGACTTCCTTGCGTTCGAGGAGTAGCTTCACTATACCCTCGTGTCCATTCTCAGCCGCCCCCGACAAGGGTGTTCGGCAGCCATTATCCGATGAGTCTGGATTGACCCCTCCATGGTCTAGGAGGAGCTTCAGTATCCCCTCGTGCCCACCCCAAGCCGCTTCCGATAATGGTGTTTTCCCATACTTATTACATGAATCGGGATTGACCTCCTTCAGTTCGAGGAGTAGCTTCACTATACCTTCGTGCCCATTTCTAGCCGCCTGTGACAGCAGCGTTTCGCCGTCGTTACCTGATGACTCCGGATTGACTTCCGGTCGTTCAAGGAGTAGTTTCACTATACCCTCATTCCCCGCCGCAGTTGCCTCAGAGATTGGTGTACGGCCTTTATGGTCTGCTAGGTTGGGATTCACGTCCCCTAATTCGAGAAGAAGCTTACACACCTCTCTGTTATTGCTTCTAACGGCCCATAGAAGTGGTGTAGATCCCCAGTAATCTGCTCCGTTCACGTCCCAAACCCCCGACTTCACCACCGCCAAAGCAATTTCTGCAACCCCGAAGTGGGCAATAGCGTGTAATCCCGTAAATACACTAGCGGAACGCTCATGTTCGTGAATGCGATGGAATGGCCAGACCCTCTGGTTCACCAGAAGTAGCTCCCCGGATGTATGGCGGTCATAACGGTCAAGAAGCTGGAGTGCGAGTAATTTTATTTTTTCGGTTGATTCTTTTCTGGCATGGGCACCCCAGTGACAAGAGGCATACTCAAGAAAAGGCTCTTGAAGTGGGGAAATGTGGAGAGTAGGGGAAAGACCCTTGACACTCTGAAAGTTGAGGTATGTGAGACAGATCTCCGCCATTCTGGAGTGAGCGCTGCTGAAAAGATCGCTATGTCCGGCGAGATACTCTTGCAGAGTCAAATGTATCAACTGAACCCTTGACCTCTCCTCATCTATAGTGACTAGCCTAAGGCAACAGGTCAACAGTGTCCCGATTACAGGCACGTTTTGGGTGTCCAGGTTTGTCGAGTCCTTTTCGATCACTAACGCATGACATAACTCCCCCGCGGCCAACGGCCTCTCGGACCGCGAGATCCACATCAGTACCTCAATCGCAAATCTTCGGCTTGTCTCCGTCCTGCTCCCTAATCCGCTCGAGAGTTGCGGCATAGGCGCCACCCATTTCCAGGCCATTGGTCATCCGTCTAAGTGCTTTTCTTCTTCGGGCAATGGTTGACTGGGCTAAGATTTCGTTCACGCTTAAAGAGGCTAGGAGAAATCTGGAAGCATGTCAGTAAATAACCTACCAATCAATCTACTCGATATTCTAACACCTCTCACATACATTCCAGAGATCCCGTGTGGAATAGCGTGCAGGATTTCCTCCCTTAAATCCTGGTCCATCACCTCAGGCTGTGTATCATTGCTCAACCTCATAGTGAGGTATTTCTCTATATCTCCCTTTGTTGCTTTGATCCGGATCTTAACGCTTCCGGTAAGATACCTCTCAATCTCATCCCAAATGGGTGGCCGACCGGTGAGGAATAGCCGGGTGCGGGGTGACTCCCGAATGATTTGCGCTAACGATTTAAAAAGTTCCGGTCGATGCTCTCTGGGAAACTCATCCAACGCGTCGATGCAAATGTAGCTCCGTTTTAGGGTCCGGAGAGGTGAGATCAATAGCTTGAGCATTTCTCCCGATTCGATCTCCCGACCGTCAAGCAGTTTTTTTGACCTCTGAAATGCCGACTCGGTTTCCTCCGGAACATGCTCCAGGCCGCCTATGACTTGCTTGAGTATGGCACCCAACATGGAGGTAGTGGACTCCCCCCTGTGGGAATGGAAGTCGCAATACAGACACGCAACAGTGACATGCTGTCCATCGCTTTGACGGCATAAGGTTTCGATAACTAACGAGCTGCACAAAGGGTCCACCACTTAGCTCCCACCACTTTCCCCCGGAGGGTGTTATCCCATACCTGAGGTGTGTTTTCCCAACCCCGGGATCCCCGTAACAAAACATGATAGGGCTAACCGCCCCATCCTCGCCAGTATTCCAATTCACAAACTCGTCCGTTTGTAAAAACCAATCACCCACCCCCTCCACCTGAGATCCCCTAACATCCCGATGCCTCTTGGGAGGAACCAACGGAGATAGCCATTCCAGAATCTGGCGCCTCTCGTCTGCTACCGATATATCACAGTTTTTCCAGGTGTTGTTAAAGCTACCGCTCACGTTGCCGCAATTGGTGTTTTGTGAAGGGTTTGGTTGCCGAAGTTTGAAGATACCCATGTTGCTCGCCATGCTGACCAGAGAAAAGAAGGGTGGGGGTGGGTGGCAATGAAAGTACCGATGAAAGTTGTTTTAATCGGCGGGGGGGGGGTCTTATGTGATGATGCAAGTGCTCGAGTACAATGCAGTACGGGTGTGGAAGTGTCTCTATTGGCTTCCGTAATTTGGATGGTGTAATCAGTGTTGGCAGTGACCACTGGTCACCCGGAAAATCAAGTAGTCACCGGTCACCCCCTTATGCCATGACCAGTGGTCAGGACTGGTCAGAGCAGGGGTAAGTATAGGATGGTCTTGGCTTTGAAAAGTTTGAGAGTGGAGTATGTATAAACAAACAGCACTCAACAAGAAATCAGAGAAGAAAAACTATCGCGCACCACAACAAAAGTAGAAAAAGAAAGAAAAAAAGCGAAAAAGTGGAGTTGAGTGACAAATAGGTTTCCAATAAGAGACTCTAATAAAATAGATATTAGTATATAACATCTTGAGTAAAGTTGGATTGGCCTACAGTATCATACTAAGTTTTTTTCCTAGCAGCTAGAGATCTTAAAGTTACTAAATGTAATAAGCATTGGAAATAGAAAGAAGAAAAAAATCTTACAAGAGAGTAGAGTCAGGTTTGAGAAGCAGAGGTGGCGGTTGCAATAGCTTGCTCAATAGGTTCAAAAAAAACAGTTACTGGTAAGGGCTTGGGCAATATTTTCTCTCTCTGGAAGATATCCTCCACCCTCCTCGCTTAGGCCGTTAACGATTTCCTCCAAGAACTGCTCCTCCTCCTCAAACCTCATAGGAAGCTCACCAAATACAGCTGGGTCGTTGTAACGTGTTCACGCCAGGGCGCTAATCACGTCGCTGGGTACAGTAGGAGCAACTGGTAATCCGCCAGGGACTCAACAGTTCTTTGGCTCGCTAAGGGAGGCTTCAATGGTGTAATTGGAAAATAAAGATAACCGTTCAACCGAGTATATTAAAATACTGTCTGTCGAAGTCTGCCGTTTCCAGAGCGGAAAACGGTGGTCTTTTTAAGTACATGTGTTTGAGTACGATCATGAATTCTCACTCATGTTCTTACTCAATCAAGGCATAAAAATAACCAAGTATCAACCGATACTTAAAACAAAACATAAAACAAACTAAGTATCAACCGATACTTAAAATAAAACATAAAACAAACTAAGTATCAACCGATACTTAAAACAAAACATAAAACAAACTAACCTAACCGAGTACCAGCTCCGGTTACATTCTCTAAAACAAAACAAAATTCCCAAAAACTTAACCGAATAAAGAAAGAAAAGTAGCTCGAGCATCATCCAGCTCATCATCCTCGTCATCACAGGCCGAATGGCATTGGCAGTTGTAAAAACATGCCGGTCCTCCGACACATCCCTCTCCCAGGTCCGGCCCAGTACAGCTCCTACACCTGTAGGAGCTAAAATATGCGGGTGCGCATTTTTTATTATAGGCCCGTTTGAGTGATTTCCACCACGCATTCGTTGTTATGCAATCCATCTGGTTGCATCCGAGGCAGCAAAATATGTAGATCGGTTTTCGCCTCTGCAGGGTAGGTATGTCTCCGAGGCGTCGGAAGTTGAGTCGCTAGCGGTAGGAGTCTCTCTCGCTAAGTTTCGTGAAGTCTGGGTTATGCATGGGGTGCATAGAGTGGGGTGTGTTTTAGCGTGTATATGTGGGTAGGAGGTATTGCAGGTGATGTGCGTAGCTGCGTAGGGAGGTAGGGCTTGTTTACTGGCTCGTAACTTGGTGCGAAGTGTACCTTTTTATGTGCTTCTGTGGGTGTACGTGTGGGGGTCTCGCTTAGATTTCTGATGGTGTGGGTGCGTGGGTTTCGTGTAGGTGTGTGAGTGTGGGTTTCACTTAGATTTCTGATGGTGTGGGTACGTGGGTTTCGTGTAGGTGGTATGTGTGGGTCTCGCTTAGATTTCTGATGGTGTGGGTGATTCTGAGTCCTGCCCAGTTTCGTCTCCTGGTGAGAATTCATCATCGCTGTAGGGGACCCAAAAGCCCTTTGCCGTCCACGGAGTGAATTGCCACCGGTTTACTTCGGGAATTGTTGGTGCCCAACACATTGTTATTTCATGGATTGTTGGCGGGTCACCTTCCTTGTTAATAGACCACCATTCGTGGATTAGTTCTGTACCATTTGTGAGTCCTTCAACGGGTTCCCAACTGTTTTCACTTCGGGGGTAATCGTTCCATTTGATCAGGAACTCGTCTCTATTGTATCGGTGTCGGTGGTTAAGGACTTCTTCAACTTCCCATTCCGGGTATTCGTTTACTAGTATCGGGGCTGGTTTTGCATGGGCTCGCCCAGAGAACCTTTCATCATCATTCGGTATGTACCTTTTGACCGAGCTTGCATGGAATGTACCTTCTGGTCTGCGGTACATTTTTGCATCCATTTTTACCGTGTAGTTTTCCGTGTAGTAGTCAAGTCAAACCCAGTCACCATAAAGGGGCCTCTCCACATGGGTTCGAGTTTCTTGCTTCTTCCAGACTGGGTTGCGAATTGGCTCCCATACACCAGGATTTGTTGTCCGATGGGGATGCGTTTGTGTATCCTGTGTCTTTTTGCGGCCTTTCGGGTTGATCGGAATCGTGCTAACTGAAGGTTCTGGTATACCAGGTTCCTCATTTCTTCGTGCCTGTTAAGAAATTCATCAGTGGCCGGCACAGATGATTTTCCGAACCGGAGGGTTTTCATCATTGGGTATTTCTTTCCATATACAATCGCATAGGGTGAGCAGTCATAGGTTTCCGTGTATGAGCCGTTTATGTGTGCTGCAGCTTCCGCTAGTGCTGGCTTCCAATTATTCTGTCTTTTATTTGTGATGTTCCACATTGCTGTTTTGTGTTCTCTAATTCGTCGTTCCACTTGGCTATTGGTCTCGTGGTGGCCTGGTTGGGCGCAGAGATGCTCAATGACGAGGGATTTGCACCATTGTTGCCAAAATTTGGACATAAACCGTGGGTCCGCATCGGTTACTATGGAGCAAGGGTATCCGTGCGGTGTGCACACTTGTTCAGTTAGTTCTGCGATTGTTTGTTCAGTTGTGTTTGTTGACTTGGTGGGTATGAACCAGGTCCACGCGCTTAGTCTGTCCATGACTACCATAACTGTGTCATATCCATCTGATTTGTTGAATGGTCCTGCAAAGTCGATAGCGAGAGATTCGAATACTTCTGCTGGAATAGGTAGTGTTTTTGCAGAACCTTCCTGTAGTTGGGTCCTAGGTTTGTTGGTTTGGCATGTATCGCACTGCGCCACATACTGGTGGAAATCCTTGCTCATCTGTGGCCAGAAGAAATAGCCGGTCGCATAGTGGAGATTTGTCTTCGCGTTACGGTGGCCATTCATGTGAATGTTCTTGATGATAGGTTCTCGTAAGGTTTCCTTGTTTCCCGCGTATCCATGCGGGACGTATAGGCACCATGTACCGTAGCGGGTTGGTGAGTAGACTAATCCATCGTCTACTTTGTAGAGGTCGAGGTCCGTTGATCCACCGCTTACTATCTTGTCGTACAATGGGTCATTCTGGTACCCTCTGAGCATCTGTTGTCGTAGGTTGTTTTCCATTTTTCTGCATACTTGGAATGTAGCTTGTTCTTCCTCGATATCTGCATTCCTATTTCCTGTTCGTCTGGTGGTGACGTCTTCGGCAGTAGTGAGGTACAGGTTCCTTCTGTACTCGTCCATAGTCGGTGGCATATCTGACTCAATTGTCTCGTTGGCGTATACCTCTGATTCCTCTCTCATTCTGGATAGAGGTGCGTTTTCTGTGGTACTGCATGTTTGCAAGAACAGTGGCGGGCTACTCGGTGGTCTCTCAATTGGGATTTCCAACCTGGATGGGTCAATCCATATTGATGGTCTGGGGTAGTAGAGGCTCGTTTGTTGGTCCGTTTGCAGTAAGTCCACTTCTGATGTGAGTTGTTGCATTTCTGATATTGTTTCATCGTCAGGGGTGCCGTACGATGTGCCTGAATGGTGCGACCGTGGCTTAGGTGAGTACCCAGAGCCTAGCTTGTTGCTTGCGTGGTAGGGGCATTCGTCGATACCACACGCAGTAAAGTGCAGGCTTTCATGTTCTCGGTCTTCGGGGGGTGTACTAGTATGGGTGACACAGTCCCCCCAATCGTTACCGTCACGGATTGTGCAGTCCTTTGCCCAGCTCATGGGTTCTTAGAGGTTAGGAGGGGGTGATTCTGGGGTTTGTTGGATTGATGGTGGCTGGTAGTTCGACATTGCAGTTCGACAGGTTGTTGCTGTTTCTTGCTCGCATTTGGTGGTATCAGAGAGGTCGTCGTCTTGACTAGTAATGTCTTGAGCATAGTGAGGATGTTCTCCTAAGGTAGTGTTCTCATAGACCCGGGACAGAGCATCAGCTAAATAGTTTTTGCTTCCTTCCTGGTAAACTATTTTTGCATCATGTTTGCTAAGTTCCGTAACCCATCTGATTTGTTTCCTACTAGGCTGCTTCATAGTTTTTAGGAATATCAGTAGGCCGTGATCTGTGACAATTGTTAACTTTCTTCCCATTAGTATGTGGCTGAAACTGTGTAGCGCATCCACTATAGCTAGTGCTTTCTTGTCGGTTGTTCCGTAATTTAACTGGGAATTAGTAAACTTTCAGCTATGGAGCATTGCCGGTCTAGCCGTGTCGCAGGTGGGTCCTTGTCCTACCCATGCTCCAAGCCCTACGTCCGATGCGTCTGTTATCAACCATATGGGTTCCCCTGAATCCGTTAGGGGCTGCATAACTGAGTGCTCCTTTAGGAGGCGCTTGATGTTTCTGAATGCTTGGTCATGAGTGGGTCCCCATACCTACTCGGCCTTCCCCGTTAAGTCAGTAAGCGGGGCTGTTAGGGTGGCGTGATGTGGCAGGAACTGTGCCACATAGTTCAGTAATCCTAAGAATCGCTGTAGTTCCCTTTTGTTCGTGGGTACCGTCCACTCCTCTAGAGCCCGTATTTTTTCAGGGGCTGCATGGATTCCTTTATCGTCGATTATGTACCCTAAGATGTCTAATTCCTTTGCAAAGAGATCCAATTTCTTCTTACTGGCGTAGTACTGTGCTTCGCGCAATTTGTTGCATACTAGCCGAAGATGTTTCTCGTGTTCTTGTGCTGTATCTGAGAACACTAGGATGTCATCAATGTATACCCACACGAAATCATGTAGGTATTCGCCCAACAAGTCCTCCATTATGCGCATGAAGGTTGCAGGGGCATTCTTGTCCCCTTGCAGCATTACTCTGCTTATCATTATTCCGAATGGTGATTTGAATGAGTTATTTTTCTCATCTCTGGGGTCCACTCTTGTTTGGAAATATGCGTCGCGCAGGTCAATCTTGCTACGGTACTTTCTTCTTCCTACCGCATTTAGAATGTCTTGTTGCCGTGGTATTGAGGGAGTGTCTTTGATTATTAGATCGTTGCGCCGCTTGAGGTTGACCAGGGGTCTGATACCCACTTTGTCCTTCTTGGGTTGCACGAACATAGGGGCTGCTCCCGTTACCGCTTCTCGGTAAAGGACGCCCTGGTTCAGCTTCGTTTAGATCCATTCATGTAACTTGGATTTGTTTGCCTCAGGGACCGGGTAAGTTGGCTGATCCTTGGGTCGCGCTCCAGGGGTAAGCTGTACTCGGTGGTTGATTTTTCGCAGTGGCGGTAGTCCGTCTGGTATCTTGTCTGGGAAAACATCGCCGTATTCGTCTATTATTGTTTGGCCACTTTCTGCTACCGCTGACCTATGTTCCCCACTTGTTGGCTTACAAGATACCTTCACCTTCTGTTTAGGGAAGGTGATTGTCATGTCGCCACAGCCGATGGTTGCCTTGTGACGTGTCATAAATGGCATACCGAGTAATGCATCATATTTTGCCACGTTTCCGATTAACATGGGGTTGTTTGGGAACTTCCCCTTCCCTATTTGCACTGTGGTGGTTGTCTGACGGTCGCTTGTTGATCGTGACCCTTTCATGGCCATGTTGAGCGTTACTGGGTACTTGGTGGACTGGGTGTTTATGCCATGTGCGGCTACAAATGTGTTGCTGAGGATATCGGATCCTATTGTTCCGGTATCGAACAGAACCTTTGCTGGGAACCCGTTGATCTCTACCATTCCTTCTAACGATTGGAAGGGGACTATCTTCATATTTGCTGGGGTGGTTTTATAACAGTCAATTGATGTCGTTATTGAGTTGATGTGTACCTCTTCAAGGTAATCATCTATTTCTTCCTCAAGAACGTTTGTTGTCACTTCCTTTTTCACGGTTTTGCCCTTGCCTTTCTTTGTGTAGCAGTCTTTTGCGTAATGGCCTTTCTTCTCACATTCGAAACACTCATTGTTTTCCTTTCGCTGCCGTTGTCGCTGATTGTTCCTGGTTGTTGTTTGCCCCTTCTTCTGCTTGCTCGCAGTTGTGTTGTACAATTTTTCTGTTCCCTTGCTGTGTTGGGGTTGTTTTTGGTATGCTCCTGTGTCCCACAGGATAGCATCATGCCGTTCTGCCCTTTTGATTATCGCATTGATGTCATCCGTTGGTAGTTTCTGAGGTTCCACTACTTGGCGTAGTTTGGTGTACATGGCTTCATAACATCGTTTCTTCAAGGAGAACGTCGATATTGTTCCTGCAGGGAGCCAGGAGTGGTACATGAGCAGTGTGGTAGCGGTTTTGGTAATCTTTTCCGTATTGTGGTTGATCACTTGGGATATTGCATTAAACTTTTCGAATAGTTCATCTTTGTTTCGTGACGACTGGAATCGATCTTGTAGGTAGGCAGACACCATTATTGCTCTGACCCTGTCTGGTTCTTGATAACCCTTTATGTATTGTCGGTAGGCTTCCACGGCCTCGTCTGTGCAAAACGCTCCTAAGTAGATCCCTGATCCATAATCGGTCATGGCTATCCCATGTATAGCAAGGTATTGTCGAACACTTGTAAGCCATCTGTCAAAGGCTTCTGGTCTCAGGTCTTCCCCTTTTCCTGAGAACGCCTTCGGTTGCGGGATTTTTATCTTCGGGTTTTCATGAGCTGGTGGGTCTGGTGGTGGTGGCCCAGGGCCTGGTGCTCCACTACTAGATATGCTGTGTTCGCTATCTGATGGGTTGCTCGGTGGGGGAGGGGGTGGCGATGGTGGTGGTGGTGGGGGTGGGGGTTGTGGTTTGCGTTCCTTTGCAGGTGATTCCGGGAATTCACCAGGTGTCGCCTTTGCCTTCCCTTTTCTCTGGGCTAGGCCTTCTCGTGGGACTTGTTTCCCACTTCGAGTCGTAAGTGGATCTATGTCGCACTATCTGTGATGCATGAGCCGACCCCTAGGTCCGCCGCTTCTGCCGGTACCGTTCGATATGTTGAATCTTCGTAGGTTGATCAGGCCCAGATTCGTTGTGGTATTCTAACCACTCGTTGAGGTTAAAAAAATGTAACGTGTTCACGCCGGGGCGCTAATCGCGTCGCTGGGTACAGTAGAAGCAACTGGTAATCCGCCGGGGACTCAACAGTTCTTTGGCTCGCTAAGGGAGGCTTCAATGGTGTAATTGGAAAATAAAGATAACCGTTCAACCGAGTATATTAAAATACTGTCTGTCGAAGTCTGCCGTTTCCAGAGCGGAAAACGGTGGTCTTTTTAAGTACATGTGTTTGAGTACGATCATGAATTCTCACTCATGTTCTTACTCAATCAAGGCATAAAAATAACCAAGTATCAACCGATACTTAAAACAAAACATAAAACAAACTAAGTATCAACCGATACTTAAAACAAAACATAAAACAAACTACGTATCAACCGATACTTAAAACAAAACATAAAACAAACTAACCTAACCGAGCACCAGCTCCGGTTACAGTCGTAGTCAAAGTTGGAAGATTGATTAAATAGAACTGAAAGCTTAAGGTGTATATGATGGGGTGGATATTCTGGAGTGTTCAACTCGCTTGGTGCATCGGGGGTTAAATCAGCCATCCAGGCAACCGCTTCAGCCTCAAACTCCTCGGGGGAGAGAATGAAATCTTCGAGTGCTGGTCATTCAGATGCTTGAAAGTTCTGTGATCGTGTATGTACACTTCGAGTGGTTTCTGTTTCATCCAGTCTTTGTTTCTTTATCTGAAGAGTATTTTGCTTTTGTTCTGCCCGGAGTGAGGCTTTTACCTTAGTAATAGCAGCCACCTTCTCAAAAGATAGGGTATTTTTAAGCTTTGAATGAATACTGCCGAAGGAAGAAAATACTCTCTCACAGCTGGCGGAATTGGGACAGACAGTAAACAAGTAAAGTGCTAGCAGCCTTAGATCACTTGCAGAGTCAGGAACTAATCTCCAAATATAAGTTGGATCGCCTTCTTTTTCCTCCTTTTTTGAAACCTCCTTTAATGAGCTAACAATTGCCCAAAAATCCTCACTAAAATCACCTCTATGCAAGTAGTAATCCAGAAAGCTTGCAATTAACTGGTCTGAATTAGGCGGCCGTTCAAAAAGGTTGGTAAATGTATTTATAATAACATTTACAAGAAATAAGGGCCGGAGTTTTGCCTCTTGGGGGTTGAAAGGAGTCGATATACCATTCTCTTTTGTGACCATAACGAATGGGTTTAGAAGAACTGAAAAGATGAAAAGACTCTGGTCAAGTACCTCCCATCTCTTATTTAAGGATACAAGAGCACACTTGCATACCTCCTAAGTAAATACATATTATTAGTAGCTATATAAGGAAAATTACACAAAATAAAAATATAAAAATAGATATAAACTAGTACTTACAGTAGCCATTGCTGATTGATTATTCTCAAGATTATTGAAGTAGTTGTAAAGATAACCAAACATTAAGCATACATGATCCAGACATAATGAGTCACGTTGAAGAATCATATTAGCAATAACTAGTGGTCTCAAATGTTGATTATTCTCTTTTAAGGCCATTCAAAACTGATTATTATGTATTCAAGTAATAATCTCATTTGCCTTTTCTTGCTCGGACCTGGTATTTCCAGCAGCTTCCATAAACTGATCCTTTATAGGCCCAAAGGTAAGCGATTCGAGGTATGGCTCTAGATTTTCAAGCGGGACACATGAATGATACGTGCTTGACCATCGTGTTACGATCCCCGTTAGGAGTTTGAGAGGTCGCTTATTGAGAGGATTTTGCTTTTGGGAGTCGTGCAGTAGCTTGGGTGCTATTGAGTGATTGTTGACCCAATGAGTGATTGTGGTTGCTCCAATAATAGTGCCCTTCAATAAGGGACTACCTTTAATTATATCCCGCAGTATGAGATTACACTAAATAAACAATAGTATTAGTATATGATATTTAACCTATGATTTTTTAGAAAAGTACCATGATATATAATAACACTTGCATACCTGATGTGCAAAACATACAGTAGTTATTAGCCAAGAATATTTTTCCTTTAAAAGCCGACGTGCTAATCGGCAATCACCTCCATCATCTGTGCAAAGAGCTACAACCTTGATTCCACCTCTTTCTCCTTTAAGTAGTATTTGTAATTGATTGTCAATCAACTCAAACAAAACTTGTCCTGTTTTGGGCTTTCTCATCATATCGTTTACCTCTAAAGTAAGAACTTTACCATGATCATTAATTACAAACCCAATCAAGGCATCCTTTTTAATATTTTTCCACCTATCAACAGCTAGGGTGACCTCTTGACCACTGTACTTTACCATGTTTCTTTTATTGATTTCCTGTTCAAGAGTAGAGAGTAAGGTGCCTCCGATCGACCGGCGGCTCGGCAATGCCACCTGGGTGCGTAACATTAAGAACATTTTTTTAACTTCTGGATCCTCAATCCATCGTTCTGGCAAATTTGCTGAAATAGTGCCTCGTGTAACTTGGAGGTGAAATTCTGCTTGTTGTTTGGCTGAAAGGAGCGCATCAGGCCCACTAATGATATTGAATTGGCCTTGCCGGGGTTTGAGAATATGGTCATGTTGAGTATGAGGCATCATAGGTATTAGTGACTCGCTAGTTTATAGAGTTAACTACTATACTATTTAAATTAATATTAATTTATGTACAACTAACCTTATAGTTTCCTCAAGCGAAACAGTATTGTCTTTTTTGGCTGCAGTATCACCACGAATTTGCCGAGCCAATCTTTGCATCTCTGTTGTAGCATGCTCGCATCGCATAATTATATGATTCAGCATTGTTTCCTTCGGGGAAAGGAAACTGCCCGGTGTTTTTTGCGTTTCTATCTGTTTTTTGGCTAATCATAGATTCTTAGTACAACATTAATACTAACTGACTAATGGGCAAACAACTTAGATTGGGGGAACAGAGCGATATAGGACTTAATTGGAAGGCATACCCATCTCGGTCAAGGCCAGGTCTTCCTCACTAGTAAGTATTTGCTTTACCTGATAAGCATGATCAGCATCGATTATTGAAGATCGTTGGTACTGAAGGCACGCGCAACACCAAACTCGATAGTTTCGTGAATTTGCCTTCTTAGTTGCTGCAAGGTGAAATCGCCATTTCTTTCCCTTCTCACCGGTAGGCATTTGAAAATATTGATAGGAGAAAAGTAGAGATTAGCTGTTTGACAATGTCTGTTGGGGAACTGGTACTCTTGATTGAGCCTACTTTTCTTTTACGCTTGCTCGCCAGGTATTTCATATAGCATAGTTACAACCTTACTTGCAAAAAGTAGTCCTCTAATTGTGGGCTTGTGTTAAGAATCCTACCAGGTAGGACCTAGCAACAGGTAACGATACTTCTCTGTAAGGTGATAGCTCTTAGGCCTATGCCTACGCGAACCCGATAGTCTAGTCCTTTGACTACTATCGTACTTGCGCCTATCTCCTTATTCTTCTCCTTAGTCCTCGCCTAGGACTTTAATCTCTTCTCGTGAGAGGAAAGACACTTCTTGGGTTTCTTAAGATAAATCTTAAAGAGCGTAAAGGTAGATTTTATTGATAATAACTTAAAGGTAGGAAATAAACAAGAAGAACATGTGAAGAGCTCATACTCGGGGTCCTAGTGACCCTTTATATAGTCGCTCTTCACCGCGCGTGACTCACACCTCGCGTCACGCGAACCCTGTGACTCATAACCATGAGTCATATGAAATCCATCAGATGACTCCTATGAGTCGCTGCGCAACCTGCCTAAACCAATCAAAACATAATAACCAAGTTAGGTGCGCAACTCGCGTCACCTGAGTGAAACCCATGACTTATAAGTATGAGTCATGTGCGAAAATCATAACATCGTGTGACTCACAACTGTGAGTCACGAACAGGTAAACATAATAACCTATGGCACACTAGTGTGCGTCATGTGAAATCCCAACATACCTATAACTCGGAAATCCGAGCTATGTGAAATCTGCCTTGCTTAGTCACAGTTTGTAACATTAGCTCGCCTCTCCCTCAGCCCGAGTCCCATCGGGCTTCAGTCTTCTATCTCCCATCGTCTTCCTTCGGGTAGTGGATAGTACCTATTCACTCCCATGTTCACCCTGACCACCCTGGCCAGAGTTCTTCTCGCTTCCTTCTCTTCTTTTCTCCAGTCATTCTGGAGAGCCTTCCTCATGTTCCTTTCTCCTTGCAACTCCTCCGTCAATTTGTCGTTGCTCCACCTCGTCCTCTTCAACTCTTTCTTGAGCTTCTCTATTTTTTCCGCCTGATATTCCAGCAACTTGCTGGTTTCGACCTTCTCGGCTAACCACTTCATTTTGACCTCGTTCGAGGTCTCGGGCTCCGTCTCTTCTTCCATCTCTTGTTGCCAGGAAACCTGCTTCGGTTTCCTGGGCTTTGCCCATTGTCTTTGTTTTTTCGCCCCCCTCCTCCTCGATTCCGTCCTTGGAGTTGGTTCGATGTATTGGACCAGAGCCACTGGCTCTGGTGTGGGGGATCTCGTGGGCATCGGGGATCTCGTTGGTGATCCCAGGGGTGAAGTCTTGGGTGGCCATCGGTTGGTTTCCCGAGGCCAGTATTCCGCGCCTTCCTTCTCGCTTCTGTGCACTTGGCACTCGTCGTTGTAGCAACCTGTCCATGACAGGTTCGCGTGTTCCCTTTCGGGTGTTGTGGTCTTCCTCAGGTTGAGGTCTACCAGGTTGGTCCAGTCTTCGTTGCTCAGCTCCATCTTGATTGGAGCTGGCTGCGGGGTGGGGGTCCGGTATCCCGGACTGGTTGGTGTGATGTGTTTGAACACCTCGCGTCCTGGTAATGGTTGTAGGGTTGACGGCATCCTCATCGCACCTCTTCCCTTGGGATATTCCCACTGGTAAGAGTCTGCACGGTATAGTGTTGGCGTTACATGCCCTGAATCGGGTATGTCTTCGACTGTCGATTGTTGGCTTGTGGGGGTATTTTCGGTGGAATTGTTGGACTGCATTTTGTGCGTGTTCGAAGTTTTCGCCTGGGTACCAGGTCTTGTCGTGTTCGGGCGAGTATCCCGTCCACTTCGCTCTGTACTGCAAATGACCGTAGTGTAATCGAGAATCGATTATTTCTTCGAGTTCGTATTCTGATTCACCATCTATTTCCATAGGCGGTGGTGGGGGTTTCTTTTGATAAGGTAGAGGATTGTCTTGATAGGGTTCGAGGAGGCTGATATGGAAGGTGTTGTGTATTTTCATTGACGGTGGGAGTTCGAGCTTATAAGCGCGGCTTCCTATTTTCGCCAATATCTTGAATGGTCCTATTGTCTTGTAATCTAGTTTCTTTGTCGGTCATGTCGTTCGGATATTGCGTGGTAGTAACCAAACCATATCTCCTGATTTTAGGTTTGGATCGGGTTTTCTGTGGCGATCGTAATCTTCCTTTTGTCGTAATTGAGCCGTGACCATTTCGTTTCGCAATGTGTTGTGTAGTTGACTCATATCCTTTTTATCCGTTATCTTTCCTTGGAGCATATGACCTATGCTTTCGTATTCGGGGTGTATCCCGTAATTTGCGAAGAAAGGAGTTCTTTTGATTGTCTCTTGTTTTCCGTTGTAGGCGAACTCGGCTAGTGATAGCCAGTCGTACCAATCGTCTTGTTGGTAGTTGACGTATGCGCGGAGATATTGTTCCAATATGCCGTTAATTCTTTCCGTTTGCCCATCCGTCTGGGGGTGGAAGGCTGTGCTCATTCATCATTCGATTCCTAGTTTTTCCGTTGTTTCTTTCCATACTTCAGAAGTAAATAGGGATCCCCTATCGCTAATGATGTCATTGGGTAATCCGTGTAGGCGGTATATTTCTTTTAGGAATATTGCTGCAAACTGCCTTGCCGTCATATCCGTCTTGCACGGTATGTAGTGACTCATTTTGGTGAAGCGATCTACTACCACTAGTATGGCGTCATGATCGTCTGACTTAGGTAGTTCAGTTATAAAGTCCAAGGATATAGACTTCCATGGTTTTTCCGGGGCCTCATTTGATTTGAGTAATCTGTAAGGTGCATGTCGTACTACTTTGGTTCTTTGGCATGTGTCGCAATTCTTCACATATCGTTTGATGTCTTCTCTTATCTTGGGCCAGTAATATCTTCTGTTGATGAATTCGGTAGTTTTGGCGGTTCCTCCATGCCCGGCATATGGAGGGTCGTGATGGTATCGTATGATTTCCGTGCGTAATTCTTCTTTGTTGGGTATCCAGATTTTCCCGTCGTACCATAGGTAGTCATCTTTCCATTGGCATAGTCCTAAGGCTACCCCCTTGGCCTCTTTTATTCCTTGTACCAGTTTTTCCTTTATAGCTTGGATTTCCGCGTCTTGCGAACTTCTTTCCTTGATATCTTCTTCCAATGTTGTTCGTGTGTTAATTTCGTTCAGGGACTCATATCCACTGTCTTCGTCCTCTGGTTGAAAATATTTTTCTTTTAGTAACAGTATTTGTTGTTTCTGTTTGATTCTTTTGTCCTCTGGGTCTTTTGGTTTGTCCGCTGATCGTCTCGTCAAGGCATCTGGCTTTCCTCCTTCTTTTCTGGGGCGATATTCAATCTTGAAGTTGTAGGTGCTGAGTTTCTCCATCCACCTTATTTGTCGTCCGTTTAGCTCCTTCGTGGTCATGAAGGGTACCAAGTTTTTGTGGTCTGTGAGTATTTTGACTGGTGCCTGATTGTTTTGCGTGTATCTTCTCCATTCCTTTAGTGCTTGGACTATAGCTAATAGTTCTTTGTCGTGGACGTCGTAGTTGCATTCCGCTGGGGTCATTGTTTTGGATCGGAAAGCCACTGGTCTCCATTTGCCGTCTTCGCATTTCTGAGAGAGTATGCCGGAGCATACGTATTTCGAAGCATCCATTTCGATCATTGTTTCATTCATTGGGTCGAAGTGTACCAATATTGGTTTCTTGGTAATCTTGGTCCTTAGTTCGTCGAATGCTTCTCTTTCCTTAGAGCCCCATTCCCATTTGACATCCTTTTTTGTCAGGTTGTATAATGGTTTAGCTGTTCGGCTAAAACCTTCTATGAACCTTCGATAGAAGTTGCAAAATCCCATGAAGCATTGGATATCCGTTTTGTTCTTGTGGTATTCCCATTCCCATATGGCTTTGGTTTTAACTGGGTCCATCTGGACCCCTTCGCCATTGATGATGAATCCTAGGTATTCGGTTTCTTTCTTGTGGAATTCGCATTTGCTGGGTTTGCACCTCACTCCTGACTCTTTGATGTTGGCCATTATGTTGCTGACGTCCTTTCGGTGTTGTTCCATATCTTTGGAGTATATTAGTACATCGTCCAAGTAAATGATGCAACAGATATCCAGGTACTTGTGGAGTACTTTGTTGATCCATCGTTGGAATGAGGCGGGTGCATTAGGTAGCCCGAATGGCATAACCAAGTATTGGTAGGTCCCATATTTCGTCGCGAATGTTGTTTTCCATTCATCTCCTTTCTTGATTCTGACATTGTGATATGCATCCCGAATGTCCAGTTTGGTGAAGTATTTGGCTGATGCCAGTCGATCCAATGCTTCTCCTATTAGAGGTAGGGGATATCTATCCTTCTTTGTTATGTGATTGAGTGCTCGGTAATCAATGCATAACCTTAGTTTTCCATCTTTCTTTTTGATGAACAGGATGGGTGATCCTCCGTTGGCGTAGGATGGCTGAATCCATCCTCTTTCCAAGTTCTGTTGAATGTATTTCCTTAGTTCTTCGAGTTCTGTTTCTCCTAGCGGGTATATTCTCTTCTGAGGTAGTCCTTTGCTTGCTTCCTCGAAATTGATTTCCAAATCGACATCTGGCCTGTGTGGAGGTAACTTGGTCGATTCTCTTTCTTGGAACAAGTCTAGATGTTGATGGTATTCCTTGGGTACCAATTGGTCTAGTTTTTCGTCCTTGGTCTGAGGTCGACTTCTGATGGCTAGCTCTGTACTGATATTGATCTTTGCTAGGCTTGTTCCTGGATTTTGATAATCCCATTTAAGGATTCCCGCCGTTTCTCCCTTGCGATAGAATTTTCCAAATGCTTGCGCCAATATCCGGTTGATTTCGATCCTTGGTGCTTTTTCTGGTGGCCGCCTCTTCTGGTCTGTGCTGCCGAATCGTTTGTTTCCTCTGGTGGTTTTGGTCAGGTTCTCCACTTCTTGGAGTTCCTCTTCATTGATTTTCTCAATAATCAATTGTGCGATCTTATCGCCTTTTTCCACCATAAAATCTGTGTTGTCCTGGTTAACCATGACCACCTTCAATTCACCTGTATAATCGGCGTCTATTACTCCCGTATTGGTAGTGAGTCAATGTTTGACTGCGAGACCGCTGCGTGGTGCTATACGCCCATAGGTTCCTTGAGGTAACTCAATGGATATGCCCGTTGGAATAATTACCTGCCCATTGGCTGGTATCTTGACTTCTTCATTGGCATACAGGTCATGTCCTGCTGCCCTCTCGGATCCTCTTGTGGGTATCTTTGCTTCTTGGCTTAGCGCCTTGACTTGGATTCTTGGATTCTTCCTTGGTTGAACTTGATTGAACCTCGCGTCTAGGTTCTCTTGGATTGCTTCTTCTTCTGGTGTTGGGTATATTACCGGTGAGCTGTTGAGACACCATGTCGTACATCGTTCGCTGGTAAACGCAACCTTTCCTTCTTCCCAACTGATGGTAGGGTTGTGTTGTCGTAACCATGGCATCCCTAGGATTATCTTATGGTGTTGCAGATTTGCCACTTGGAAGGTCGCCACTTCCCTATGATTCCCAATGTTCATAGGTACTTGCGTCGTATGGGTGATTGGCCCTATATTGCTGGGTTTTCCATCTGCGAGGTAAATCTGCCTTTCTTTCTTTGTTTTCTCGGTCCTTAACTGGTATTTCTTGCAGACTTCTTCGTCTATGAAGTCTTCTGTTGCTCCTGAGTCGAGCATTGCATGTATCCTGATTGCTTGTTTTTTGTCGTTGTATATTGTGGTTTCGATCATGATATGATCATTGTCGTTATTGTTTTCCTGACTTAAAAGAGTGTAGTAGTTGGCCTTCGAGATGGGTTTGTCTTTCGGAGGGTCCCGCAGACCATCTATTGCTGGGGACCTTCGTCTTTTACCATCGTTTCGTATTCGTCTTCAATATCGATTTCCCTGATATTGCTGCGGGGTTGGAACTTCGTGTTTGGCTTGGTATTGTGTTGACTCCTTCCTTGATTTGGGTTGGCCGGCCGTCTGCAATCTTTTATCATGTATCCTGCTATTCCGCATCTTAGGCACAGGTTGTTGTTTCGTCTCCGAAGGTATTCGTCTCTTCCGAGCTTGAGTGATGGTCTTTTCCTTGTTGCGTCCAAGTCCATTGCATCGCCTCCTTGCGTCATAGTTCTGTAGGTCCCATTCTGGTTCCTGGGGGCGTTTTGGTTTTTCTGGTATGTTTAGCTAGACTGGGTTGAGGCTGGCTGGTTCTTTTGTATCCAGTCTAGTTGTCCGAATTGAATTTCTTTTCGTATGGCCCAACTGGCCATGGCTTCCGTTGTCGTGAATTTTTCTTCGCTGTATCTCCAGGCTTCTTGGTAGGTCCTCTTCAGACCTTTCATGAACCACCTCATTGCTGTTGCTTCGTCGCATTCGGCATCGTATTGGAGAAGTCTAAATTCGTACCAATAATCGGTAACGTTTTTTGTCCCTTGTCTGATGTCTTCCAATTTGTTCCGCGCCGACTGGCTCAGTTCCATATTCATGAACTGGGCTTCAAATATGATTTTGAAGCTGTCCCAGGTTGTCGATGGTACGGGTGTCTGACTAAGCACTATAGGAGTAACCCACTGTAGGGCCGCTCCTTCGAGTAGCGTTAAGGTATAGCGTATCTTGTCGTCATCGTCTTCTTGGTTCCATCCTACTGCATTGAAGTATGTGAGTAGTTGGACCATGAATCCTCGTAGTTTGCTTCTTTCCCCATCATATCTTGGTGGCGTTTTGACTTTTGGCTTCTGGTCTTTGTTTCTGAATTCCTCTCGTATCATTTGTTGTACTTCTTCTCGAGTGAACAGGGCTGGTCCCGCTGGGGGCGGTCCAGGTGGTGGTGCTGGTCCTGACATTCTTTCAGGTCTTGGTGTGTCTGGAGTTTCTTCTGGTAAAGGTGGAGTGATTGGTTCTGGGGTGACGGGACTTGTTGATCTTACTGAGTGTCGGCTTGCTTCGCTAAGCGCTTCTTCCAATCCTCCTAGTCCTAGACTGTCGTCTTGGACGTCTATGTCTCCCTCGTGATCTCTGTTGAAAGGATCCGTGGTGTGATCGTTAAGTGTCGCGTTGTAGACACGTACTAATGTTAAGAATCCTACAGGGTAGGACCTAGCGACAGGTAACGATACTTCTCTGTAAGGTGATAGCTCTTAGGCCTATGCCTACGCGAACCCGATAGTCTAGTCCTTTGACTACTATCGTACTTGCGCCTATCTCCTTATTCTTCTCCTTAGTCCTCGCCTAGGACTTTAATCTCTTCTCGTGAGAGGAAAGACACTTCTTGGGTTTCTTAAGATAAATCTTAAAGAGCGTAAAGGTAGATTTTATTGATAATAACTTAAAGGTAGGAAATAAACAAGAAGAATGTGTGAAGAGCTCATACTCGGGGTCCTAGTGACCCTTTATATAGTCGCTCTTCACCTCGCGTAACTCACACCTCACGTCACGCGAACCCTGTGACTCATAACCATGAGTCATATGAAATCCATCAGACAACTCCTATGAGTCGCTGCACAACCTGCCTAAACCAATCAAAACATAATAACCAAGTTAGGTGCGCAACTCGCGTCACCTGAGTAAAACCCATGACTCATAAGTATGAGTCATGTGCGAAAATCATAACATCGTGTGACTCACAACTGTGAGTCACGAACAGGTAAACATAATAACCTATGGCGCACTAGTGTGCGTCATGTGAAATCCCAACATACCTATAACTCGGAAATCCGAGCTATGTGAAATCTGCCTTGCTTAGTCACAGTTTGTGACAGCTTGCCAAGGAAATCCTAACCACCCATCATCCCTCATCACCCCCCTTTGCTGACCACCGGTCACTGACCATAGTCATGGTCAGGACTGGTCAATACATCAGCAGTGGTCACTGCCAACACTGGGTGTAATTGACCGAGCTGACACCTGTGCAGTTGTATTGATTGTACGACGTGATATTAGGTTGGATAAAGTTGACAGTAAAACACAGTGAGAAAGCAAGAGAAAAAGAGTGGGGAAACAAAGCTCCAGAACAGGGAAGGTGGGGTAGAAGGTTGTATAGGATGGGTCTCTCGTGCTCTATTCTTCCTCTCTCTGAGGAAGGCAAGGCCATGCCCCCAGGTGAAAAATTTCCACCCGCTAAGCCTCATTCCGAACAGAAAATTCTATGGGTAAAAACCCACAAAACATGACCAGGAAACCCCTAAAACCATCATCACACCACACCGGTACAAGGGTAGACCATGAATTCATGGTACAGAGCAGGGGGAGTCATTCTCCATTGTAAAGGCAACTTTGGTACAGTTGAAAAAATCTGTGTTTGAGTGCACTCAAGTGATTTTATACTATAAATGGCCAGTTTCACACACTTATTCCAGCACCAATACCAAAATAAAAAATAGGAGAACTTCATAGGATGTTTATAAAACGTTTATGCTACTTTACTATGATTGAAACCTCAAATGATATAAATTCTCTGAGGAGCAGTAGCATTAAACCTTTCCTCAAAATTGTGCCAAGACCATTGTTTTGGTAGGAAAACTGTGTCTTGGCAGAATTTAAAAGTTCAATTGCAAACTACTCTTAAGAAGTTGGGAGTTGAGTAGATATTTTTACATATAAATAGTGTCCTTACTATTTCCAGTAGTTATATGAAGAGTTTGTATTTTTGTGAATTTTCTCTCATGTAATATCTTAGATTCAAGAACTCTGGTTTGGACAAAATTATGGTACACCTCTGCAAGCGCTGTACCACTGCTCTCCAACCTCTGATCCCTGCTCTGTACCATCAATTCATGATCTACCCTTGTACCAGTTGGCAGTGGGCAATCATTTTCGCGACGCAGAAGCCTCCAGTACGTAGCAGAGCCCCACAGGTGGAACATCGGTGTGAGACTCAGACCCACCACCCCCCAAGACTGCGCACCGGTAGAATGCCAAGAACGCTCCTCCCCCAAACGGTATAGTATCGTTAATTGCCCTACCGTACGGAGGTATCTTAACGCACCACTAAGCGAGGTCCACTTGCCAAACAGGTTCTTTTATCAAAATCAGCCCAGGAGGGTAGAAGACATAGCCACAAGCCACCATACGGTAGTCTACCGTATCTCACTTCCCGTATTCTTCCAGCGTGGCACTTACATGCCCGCAAAGGGGACTATCATCCTCACGCAAGCCACCCTCGTGTCTTGTCTACGGTACCCTGCTCCGTCAACAATTGCCATCATCGCGCTAAGCCAACACGGAAACCAGCCCCTACGCTCCCTCAATCCCTTACCTCGTAATCATGGCAGGCGCTATTCTACCGCTTACCGGAGGTGGTTACCCACAGCAGTGGTACACCAGGCAGACCTCCAGCCCCCGTCCAGACTACTAAGTACTAGCCTACTGAGGCAATTGTGATAAATGTGCACAGAGGATGATGCTCCGATCATGACCATGCTGAGTGTTACTCAGTTTGTGCATTCTCAGCCCAACACCCCCTTAAAGTACCTATTAGCATGGCCATGACAGAAACGAGATTTTCTGAGGACTCTTCAGGACAGCCCACCACCCACCGGAAAAACACATCCTTGTCGGCCAAGACCTACCAGCGCTACGGTGCCTTGAAATTCGGCAACAAGGTAAGGGATTGGTGAAGCGGTCGCCGTGCGCTTTGGCACGTGGTCAGTCACGAAATGTATTTGGGGCAAACAATACTGGTACTTTGGCGTGCACCTTGTGATGATAGCTTGCACTTTGCTGATCCCGGAAAACATACCGGTACAGTACCTCTCGGGAAGACGGAAACCTAAATACCGGTCTGATCCTCGTCCTCCAGTTTGTACAGTTCAACTTCCATATTGGAGTCACCAGAAGACAGCATTGATCAGACTCCGGAACTACCTATTTTTTATTTTTTACTATTATTTATATTTTTGCTCCTCCTGCGAAAGATATTCTTAATGTACCGTACTATACATAGCTTGTGAGAAAGAGCAAGGCAATTCCGCCTTTTTTTTTTTACGGCAAACTGTGGTCCTTGTAACTGGTCCAGTATACGAGGGATTATGGATCTTGGCGCTACTCTTAATGATGGAAAAAGGCTGGAAGAACCCTCAAGTGCTCCTACCACAGTTACAGTACTTGTACTCCACCTCCTATGATATTGTGCGATAAGTGATCAATGTGATCTGCTATCCAACTCCCCCACCGCCCTACTTACCCCCCCAACCCGGGATACTTACAACTTGAAAGTCTTCGGATTTGTGTGACAAAGGTCCTCGGGTGTTGGCACAGCAGCACCAGAAACCGAATGCTGGCGAACCGGTATTGCACAGTATGATACCAGCGAAAACAGTTAGAACGTTGAAAATGCAAGCTGCTTTACTCGGGCGCGGCCTAAAGTTATTCTTATTGGTCAATCGTTTTAAAGCAGGATGCTGTCATGGATGGCAACCTCTCGCTCGAAGTCGGAGCACAAGCAATAAATTTACCGGTAGTCTCTGCAAGGCAGCCTCCGGCACATATCGGCGCGGCGATGAACAGTCTAACAAGGAGAATGGTGGTCTAGGCATAGGATTTGAGCTGTTTCTACCCTATTTCTCATTTCTGGCGGTGGTGCATCAAGAAGGTCGTAGCTCCAATTGCATGATGGTGGTCAGAATGCACGGCATGAAATGTGTAACTAAGGCTGCTACAGGGCGGGCTGTGCTCAGGTTTTGGCTCCACCTCCGGGATTTAGCTTAACCACTATGTCCCGGGGCCACAGGTGGTTCGCATGCTCGAGCAGCAGCAGCCCACCACCCCCAGCCAATCAAAAAGCTCGGAGGAGGGGGGGTTTCATACATACTTTCTCCCATGTAGGTTCTGACGCTGCAGTGAGGGTACCTTGCTGGTACGGTATTGCCCTGCAGTGGGATGCCAAGAAGAGTATGGTTCAACTTTCTTGAAACCTGGTCCAACCAACTACATACAAACCGGGAATGAAATAACTCCTCCAAAACAACAAATATTGGAGTGAAAAAAGCGTGAGAGTATCTGAAATGAGGATGTTAGTTCTCTCATGCTTTTTTTTTTGAAATAAAAGATATAAAAAAAGAGAAATTGAAGAAAGAGTTTGTATGAGATGAAACATGTACTGAAAAGTTCAGTGGAGCAGACTGAGATAAACACTAAGAAGGTGGGGCTCCTCAGACAGGCTGTCCAGCAATGATTGTCCTCTGGAATAACATGACATTTTCCTAACAGGAAATGGGCTAAACAAGGGTCTACTATACTACAGGATTGAACTGGTATACCACAATGGCCGATAATACTCACTCTGGTGGTTCGGTCTCAGCATCGGCAACTCCGGTCACTTCGGCATGTGTTTCATCACTGGTCCACATTTTAGATCGGTTGCACTATACGGTACCAATTCTCGAGCCGAGCTGCGGGGCAACACATCGGGTGCCTAAATTTACCAGCATGATCCTCGGACGGATAACACCAGCTCGCTATGCGCATCCCAAAGGCTCCCTATGCAACATGTCTTAGCAGGTCTTATTTGGGCGTGAACGTACTTAACCACAATATGTCGTTCGGTAAGCTTCCTGGGAGCCACAAAGTTTGCTCGTGGAGAAGAAAAGTGAAAACTTATTTAAAGGAATATTAAGGATGAGAGGGGTAATGCCCAGAGTAGCAAATGATTAACGGCAATTGTCTGTAAATCCAGGACCATGGAGCCTGATGGACCGTTATTCCGCCCTCAAAAGAGAACCTAAGCGAGGAAAGTTGTGTGACCAAAGTGAAGGACTCCCGATATATCATCACCACACCGTGACAGTCGGCGGAGAATTTGTGAGAAATATAAGTAACCGCAGCGGAACATGGGTTGATTGACTCGCCCAACGAAGAAACGAGGAGAAAAATTATCATTTGAACTCTCTCAGTGTATGGAATTGGGTAACGCAAGGGCGATGGGGGAGCAGATAGAGTCGCAGACCAATTATTCATGTTGGCCGACGCCGTCTAGCAAAACAATCTATGATACTGGAACCTCCATACCGAAAGCGAAGAGGCGAGCCGAAAGTGATAGGAAATTTATCGGTAAGTAGACGTAGAACAAGCGCGGCAGCTAGATGCCGTATAACCTAACCATCACACGAGGTATGGGCCCGGAATGTCCCACCGGCTGAGGGGTACCAATAGACCAACGCGACGATGTTAAAACAGCCAAGTTAGGGGATTCAATCAGTCTGGACGGATGATTGGCGCTACTTTTCTCATTTACCCTTTGTCTTGGGTGGTGATGCACTAAGGGGAAGGCGACTCCAATTGGGCGATAATGCGAAGTGTGTACTCGAGTACTCTACGGTAGCGATGGTATAATATCTCCTGGGCGTAAGATGGGCCGGGTGCAGGTTTTGGATCAGCGCTGGGGTATTGATTTCCTGGGCACAGAGAACTTGAGTACCGTATGATACCGGTACCGGTGGGTGCGCCGAGAGCTAGGAACTATGATTCTAGCATGATATGGTAAATGGCCAACAGTGGTGATAACATAGCGCCACACCCCCGGCTAGCGACACAGGTTGAACGTAGTACCGCGTAAACCATTGTTACTGGCCCCCTACCTACCCGAGGAAAGACTTGTGATGGAAGCTATGAAGGACTCGGTGGCTTTCAAGGAATTAGCGAGAGATAGCGTACAAGTATAGGTAACCGCAGTGGAGCATCAATTGACTGATCTATCTACCAAGCACGGAAGGGGGTAAAAATACTGTGATATTACTTGTGGATAAGTTTGATAGAACAAACCCCAACCCTAACGGAGCGAGAAATGGGAAAGGCGATGATCAGAATTGGATTGAAATTTCATGCCATTATTATATTCTGGAAGTAGTGAAAATTGTGCCCTAGGTCTTGGGTGTGGTGGGAGTGACGTGTCGGGGAGACATCTACGCTGGTCCCGGGCTATTAGCGGATGGACTCGGATCAAAGGTCAAACATCCAACCGTTGCAATCCCGGCTCCCCCCTGGGTAAGGGGAGAACACGGCGGACTCACACCTCGCTTGGGAATCTGGTGACGGATGGAACATGCAGAGGGCGTTACCGGGAGAGGGAAACATACCTACATGGCACGTTTATCTGCTGTTCGGGGAATTTTGGTGACCGCGGTGGTTCAAGGGCTGCTGGTCGTTGCTCTCCATGGGGGGCTAGTTACAGTGTCGGTGATTTTGGCATGCTTGCCATCCAGATTGTGCCGAAGCATATCGGATATCAAACAGAATCGCCCCGGTGGCGGATAAATTTTGGGGGTATTGTTGTAGTTGCTCGGGGGGGTGGGGTAGGGTATTTGCATGGAAAGTGCGCATAGTTAAATCGGTATGGACCGAGAAATGTTCTGAAGTCATCGTCGGGGTGAAAATATATATTACATTACGTACTTCCGCTTTGCATCACATAAGTTAGTTTCGATTCTGCTATCCTATCATACCGGCACCCTTCTTGTCCATGATTTTGACAATAGCAGTCGTTGGGGGGGGGGAATAGGGGCTTTCGGTGAAAAGCCCAATTTGCTAAGAGATCCTCTTCTTTCCATCTCCTGGCTTGAAAGTTAATACAGGAGTCCGAAGGCTAGAGGTAGCTATATATAGAACTTGGCCGAGGCGAGAGCAGCAACAAATTCTGTGGCTAAATAATTATTTGGTAGGCGCCGGTTGGGCACCAGGGTAGCTAACGGGTGCGAAGAATAGGCGAAGGATTTATAAGCAAGAAAGACAGGAACCACGCATTATCCACCGGTGCTGACCGGAGCTTTATCACTCACGAAATGGGTTGCATTATTGAGACATTACCCTAATCAGGACTGTTACCCCTGGATCATCTTGGCCGTGAGCCTTTGGGTAGATGGCATAACACTTGGCTTTGTGGCAGGCGTGGAAGCGAGTGTATGTGTCCTCACACCTTGAGACAAAAGACAGGAGGGGGAAGGACAATGGGATCAGATAAGTTCAGCCCATCTGGCGCAAAGTGATAAGGGTTCTAAATGTGGGATGGAGGGACTAATTTTCTGAACAGACGTGAAAGCTCTGCTCTGGTAGCCACCGCGCAATTGGCGGAGCTGTCTGTGTTGAGGGACACCTGGGAGCTATACAGCTGTGCACCCACCGACACCGACGTTTAAACCGAGTGATATTATGTGGTTGCGCTACCCCCACAGTGTCCAGAGGTAATGATGATGTTTCGGGTTGGTAGTCTAAAAGGAGATAATCCACTATTCAAGGGATGCACGGATCCACGCACAGGTTTCTCTGTATGATACAATGATAAAGTTGATTGATAAAGTTGATTTAATTACTGGTAGACTTTGTATATTTTTAGGAGGATTTTTCCCGCTCCTTTGGGAGGTTGCGCTTACTTTTACCGCCCCCACTGCACACGATCATAACTCGTAGGTTTGCTAGGTAACCTGGGGTGCCCTACATGGGATCAAACCCAACCCAGGGCGAAACTGACGATATCTAATACAGATTGGCCCGGAAAAGAGGGATAAAAAAATGGGGCGATATCGGTAGCTTCATCCCTAGAAACTTCAGGCTTGAGCATAATTTAATAGGGTCGGGCACCTCGGGCCGAACCCCCAGCCACCTCCCCGGATGGCCGAAAGGCAGTCTACTGGTTTGATCGCTAGATACGGGGAGAGATGCTACCTGCCGAGCCAGAGGAAGAGAGCTTCATTGTATCGGTCGCAAAGGAAGAAAGAAAGAGACCTTAGTGGGTTGGCATCCAACAGCCGCAGTTGCGGATCTTAGAATTGATATTTTATCCCTTTTAAATCCCCAAGCTTCATTATCATCTCTGACCTCTCTGGCTTTCCCTTCCAGCCGGTTGTGCCCAGGAATTCTCGTGAGTGCCCTCTCTACCCGCTGGGCAATCCACATTTTTGTAGTCCATTCCACACCCCCCTCTACCCAAAGCTCCGCGAGAAATTCCCCAGGAGCTAAAGAATGGGCAATGGTGAGTGTGCCGGTCCTATCACTGCTGTATAGATCGTTCTTAAGGTTAGGATTGAGAAGGAAATACGTGGAAGAGGAATACCGGGATAAATGGAGAAAAACAAACGGAATGGGGTGACCGACCATAAGCATGATAAATAACATATGTTGCCCCCTTCCCTTGTTTGCACCCGAAAAGACCAATTGAGATAGGGGGGGCTTGCTCATGGCTACAATAGGAAAAACAATAGTCAAAAGTAGCAGTAAGAAAAAGCACGAGGGAGAGAAGGCGCAACTCCAGGGAGGAGGTCCTAGAAGGCGGGAGTCATCATCAAAGTGGAGTCCAGAAAAACACCCCCGGCAGAATTCAGGTGCCTAGCCATGTATCCGCCTTAATCCCTATTACTGTTTGCTTACATATTTCCCTAGATGAGGTCCCAACTGCAGCGCCCCTGGGCACCGGTCCCACCCCACTCCAATTCTTGTAAAGGAAACTAAAGCCCACCCCCCTCACAGACGGATTGCCAGGAGCGTGCATGAGATCTAACCCCATGAGGAATCGAGAATGATACAAACGCTCCGTGAGGAATTACCATACCGGGGTGCGCTACCCCAAGGCAGCCCCCGCTCAGCTCCGTAAATTTTGTTAGCTAGCCTTTCAGACCTCGAGTCAAGATGTTTGGTCCATCAGAGTTCGATTAAATTTCTCGTCTGGTAAGACCACACCACTAGCATGAATTAATTCGAGATGTGTTACGAGTTATGAATTCTGATTGTATTCCGGTTCTTGATTTTTGTATTGGTTGAAGAAGAAGAAAAGTGCGCATCATCAGAAAAACAGCAAACTTTTTGTTCCTCCGTGAGGAGCAACATGCAGAGATCAGTAACCATCGGCTTATGTAAGACATCACAAAATAGCACACAACAGACACATTCTAATACTTCCCGTCCTGAAAAAGAAAAAAAAAATTCCTCCCGGGTATCATTGGGCACCGGTAAAACCCCTCCTACTAGATGTCTCGGAGGGGAAAGGTATACCCTCAACCTTCTATGCACCAAGAAAAAGGAAAGAAAAAACAGAATTGAACTTATATAAAGCCCAGTTGCTTCACAAACTCCTGATGCCTAATAGAATTAAGGCTCTTCGTAAAACCATCTGCTCTATTGAGTTCACTTCGAACAAATGTAAAGTCAACTATGCTGTGCCACTGAAGTTCTCAGGACTTCAGAAGTTGAATGTCGAAGTGTTTGTTGCATGCCGTAATACCCTCAAGTTCTCCTTTGACAGTCGCAATGGCTTGCTCACTATCACTATACAGTGTGATACAGCCATAGCGATAGGTTGGATAGGATACGAGTTTGGACTCAGATGCTGGCAGAACCTCCATATGCGATGCGGTATTCGATTTGTTTGGATTGAGATAGCCGATATCTTCCACAAGCTGCCATAACCATAGAGCTTGTTTTGCAACATCAAGGTAGGCACTGAACTCTGCCTCCATAGTAGATGTTGCTATGATTGATTGCCTTTTTGACTTCCAGGAGACTGGTGCTCCAAGGAAGAAAACATATCCGCTGATAGACTTCCTATCATGGGGGTTACTGGCCCAGTCCGCATCCATATACCTATGAAGTGGAAATGGTCCAGATTGTGCAGGGCCTTCTTGTTTACCGTAAACAAGTGCAAAGGTGTGAGTATGTTTTAAGTATCGCAATACTCTCTTAGCTGCTGTGAGGTGGCATGTTCGAGGTTCGTGGTTGTACTGGCTAAGTTTTGTGACAGCGAAAGTAATATCTGGACGGGTTCCTAGTGCTGCATACATGAGAGACCCAACAATGGAGAGGTATTCCTTTTGATCTACAAGCTTGTCATTGACAGTTACTAGCATATCCAGAGCAGTATCCTTAGCTAATAGTGTAGTTGCAGGATTAGCATTGATAAGTCCGAAGCGAGAAAGAATACTTGTAATAGTATAGTCTTGCTGGCTTAAGCAATAGCCAACTTGTTTAAGAGGTGTAATCTCAAGACCTAGAAATCTTCTTGGAATACCTAAATCAGTACTACGATACTTGGTTTTAATCTGCTACAGAATCTGGTTAAAGGTTATCTTATCACTGTAAGCAAATAGCATATCATGGACATAAAGGAGTAGGTAGATTGTATTTTGCGAAACATAGAGATTTGGCTCTGCTGCAGATTTAGTAAAGCCTAAGGACAACAGGAATGTATCAATATCCTTATTCCAGAGCCGAGGTGCCTGCTTCAGTCCATATAGTGCTTTTCGGAGCCTGACAGATTGCATCTCGCGTAACGTGATTTACGTGGAAGCGGCTCTTCACCGGGATGCGGCTCACTCATGGCAACCAGGAGAAAATGAAATACTTTTTCAATTATATCTACAAATAATCATGTGACCACCTTGAAATCTTATCAGTAAGTGCTTTGAAATATGGAGAATCAGACTATGTAAATTATATTTCATAATTATCAATTGTTCTTTTTGTACAATGTTTTTAAAATTGTTTCTTCCAAATAAATTTGCCATGACTCCCTTGCAAATAAAAATAAAAAAATAACTTAGAAGTAGTTTTGTAGGTTATTCAAGAGATTGAATAAGTCATATAGGATTATAGTCAATAGTTATTACTCTTGCTTATTATCTATTTTCAATGTTATAATACCTAGTAGATTCTGATAAAAAGTAAGCAAATTACATACAAATTTAGAGTATTTGATACTAGTATAACTTACTCCTATGGCAACCTATAACTTTGTTTTTTTGAAAGCTACTTTACAATGTCTATTAAGACAAGCACACCAGCTCCAAAAATGCAGAAATACATTTTCCATATTATATGTGCATAATACAATTAGGAGTAGAATGGTAGACAAAGAATTTGAACTCTTTATTGTCAATCTAGATACCTAGTACTGGTTGGCAAGGCAGCTTGAAACTTTGCTATTATGTATACTCTAATTAGGAGATTAAGATATAATTCTAAAACTTTGATTAAATACTGGTCTTCTATGGGATTATAGTATAATTAAAATACTATAATTATAACTAATAACTGCTATAATAATTAATATAATTATATTATTCCAATCAAATATTGATATAAATTAGCTAACATACTCACTAGATATATAGGTAATGATTAGTAAGTGTTTAGATAGTGTAGTGATCTTATTTTTGTAATCTTATAATTATATAATAATTTGCTAACAATTTAAAGTTTATTTTGATAATGAAGGTACAGAATATAGAAAACATATCTGCCAAACTTCAAATTGGGCATACTTACTCAGATGGTATGTATAAAGTTGGATGTAAAATATCTAAGTTATAGGTTATTACAGTAATAAGTTATGCTATTATCAAATGTACTAAATTTGTATATAATTTACTTATTTTCTACTTGTTTCTACTGGGCACTACAATGTTATAAATTGGCAATAAATATCCTAGAGAACTATTAGATACAAGCTTATAAGACTTAATTAGTCTCCTGGTTGTCTCATAAAGCTATTTCTTCTATGTTTTTCAATTTTTATCAATTAAAAAACACTAATAGTTTTGTTTCCACGACACAATCTTAAAACCTTTGCCCAGGAGGAACAACTTATAATTATGAATTTCTTTTTGCATATTTGAGTTCTCCATATTCCAAAGCACCCACTGATAATTTCTTGAGATGATCTCACAAGTATTCATACAGATAATTCCAGATGTATTTGGTTTTCTACTCGTTGCCATGGTTGAGCTGCATCCCGGTGAGGAGCCGTATCCCCGTAAAGTACGTTAGAGTAGAATCTCCATAGTGGATTCCCATTGGAAGTAGCATATACAGGTTGTCACAACCCACAGGAGGGTTGAGAAAGGCTGAAACTATATCAAGATGATGAAGTTTTAAATCATTCTCAGCTGCAAGTGCAAGAAGTACACAGAGACCATCAAGTCGGCCAACCAGAGTATAGGTTTCAGTATAATCAATACCGTACTGCGGTTCATAACCTTTGATGACGAGTCGTGCCTTGTATCTAGTAGTACTATCAGGATTACATTTTGTTCAAAATACCCATTTGGATCCAATTGGCTGTACGTTGTATGGTATACCTCCTGTAACTGGATCCCAAGTATGGTTAAACTTGAACTGTAAAGCTTCTACCTCTTCAATAATTTCCTGAATCCAAAAGGCGCAAAGAGGACTATCACAGGCCTCTGCGATGGTATTGGGATCTGGTAATTGTTTACCATCAAGGAGTGGTGCATAGGTAGCAATAAATGCCTGATTTGCTGCCTCACCGCTAAGAGGGGCCTCACTATGAAGCTGCTGAGCCCCACATAGAACCTCATAGTCTCTTGTCTCTCTTGGCCTCTTTCAAATTCGTCCACTTCTTCTTACCTGCGGGTGTTGTTCATTAATATTTAAATGTCCACTGCTAGGAGTATTTATAGGAATCTGATGACCCCGGGAAACAGTATTGAGAGACTCGGACATTTCCACATTGTCCTGAGCATCACACGATCCAGCAACAGTAGTTGCCTCCTCTATTCAAGTTTCTGAACTGACTAGGGAGAGCTCACTCTGAGAGTGCTTGCCGCTAGTCCTCGAACTGGGAAATATATCACAAGTATTGTAGATACTGTCAGTTTCAGTAACAGTTGTTGCTTCAGAGCCTTTAGAGCTAACTAGGGAGAGCTCACTCATATCCAAGTGCTTGCCGCTAGTCCTCTGATCTAGGGATCCATCACAAGTACTGTGGGTGCCGCCAGTTCCGACAACATTCATTGTCTGAGGGATAAAACTTACTGGAGATTGCTCACTTCCAATATCAAAGTGCATGCTACCAGTATCAAGCCTTCCCTCTATACCAATAGTTTGCATTGGCTCCGATAGCATATGGGAGTCATATCCTATCACCATTTCAAAGGCCTTAGTAATTGAACTTGCTTCTCCCAGAGCTCCACTAGTGTTATGCCTTTGACTAAAATATTGTGCCCATGCATTTTGTGATTCAATAAATTAGACATCGGAAGAGTTTATTGGCTGTCCCTGGCTCCGATTTCCTTCAAAATCCCATAATCTCTAGATTTTTGTAGAGGGCTTATAACCCAGCATCATTGCCATCTTCGATCTCACTCCAAACTTTAATATATCTTTGAAGAGAAATCCATCTTCAAGAATTCGGCGATAAGCAACACAGCCAACCCGTCACAGATGATCAATTAAGTAGTTAGAAGCACTCCTATCTATACCTAGAGGTATTGAAGTACAAGCTGTCTTCTCTGAAGCCCGTTTGAGTACTAAGAATGGGTACTGGTTATCAAGTAAGATTGTGGTTATCCATTCAAGTTGTTGTAGGTAAACAGCTGTGTTTACTATTTCCGCTCAAAACTCTATAGGTAATCCAGCATCCAGCATCATGCATCGTACTCTTTGTAGTAATTGTTTGAATCATGTACTCTGCCATACCATTCTGGTGTGGAGAATAGGGTGGAGATGGTTCAAAGCTTATCCCCTTGTCTCTGAGAATTTATTTGAACAACTCATTGTCGTACTCTCCATGTCCATTGTTGAACTGGAACCGAGCAATTGGAAACTGTGAATAGTGACTTCCTTGATAAGCCAGGAACTCTCAGAATACATTTGTATACATGTCAGCATTTTTCTGTACAAGAAAGTAGACGTAAACCATTCTTGTATAGTCATTGATAAAAAGAATAAAGTAGCGCGATCCAGACTTGGAGGGAGGTAGCGGCCCACAGCTATCTGAATGTAGCAACTCAAATGGCCTGGATGTACAGCCTGCTGGTTTTCTGGAGTACCGTCTTTGTTGTTTAGATTTTATACAGGTGATACAGTCTGCCTGTCCATACTGATCCGGATTGATATTTGAATTAATGTTCTCAGAAATGAGATGTAACTCTAAAACCCTTTCTAGTACTTGATCACTAGTGTGTCCTAGTCGGCAGTGCCAAATATGCCACTGCTTATTCTTATAGATATTTCCACTTTCATGTTCGGCAAGGTATGCTGGTTTAAGAGTCTTCTATGGCCCTATCAGGATTTTGTGAACCGTTCTCCTCTATCACCTCATAGAGCCCATTGGTGAGACGTGCAAAAGGATAACGACTCAAGGTAGGATCTGACGGGTAGTCAAGATAGCAATAACCCTTCTGGAAATAAATTTTATATCCAAGCTGATCGAGTTGTGGCACAGACAAAAGTGAAATCCGGAATTCCGGAACATGAAGAGCATTGATTTGCACTCCAGCAACGTTTACAATTCCTTAATGATGAGTGGATATGCCTGTACAGGTTCCTAGCCGAATAATTTGAGGTTTTTCAAGTTGACCAAAATCTTGGAAGCAGAGATGTCGATTGCACATACTCTCTGAAGCTCCAGAATCAAGAATCCATTTATTATATAATTCATTATCATAATCTTAATCATATGGCCTAACTGGCCATGCAGCTTCTCCATTTTTTAGTAGAAGTGATCCTATTGCCATATTAAGGAAGCTGCAGTAATCTAGTATACTATTTATAGGTTCTCTGTTACTCTCCTTTATGCTTTCTTTACTAGTTTGATATTTATTTGTAGTATCTGAGGTGTTCTCTTTGTAGTTAGAGTCGGCTAGTCATAATATCTTTGAATGATTACCATCCATGGCTGCCAAGGTACTAGTTTCTCGTAAATCATGTTGTGACTCATTGCTAACACGATCATCAATCCACCAGGCAAGGAGAGCCTCTCGTACTTACAAGGCTTGACCTTCAGTCAACGCAGTATATTTGCACTCCTGACTTTTGTAGCCATTTTCACCACAGGCAAAGCAGGTAATGCCTACTGAACTGCCTCGCACAGGTGCTCTTCTGGAAGTGGAGACTCTTCCTTCCACTCGACCTGCATTGGGACCCAGGTTTGCCCTGTGACCCTTTTGCTTACACCAAAAACAAGAGCCTGTAAAGGTTGAACATCTCTGGTTGTCATAAGGTGAACTGCGATAAGATGAAGGACCTCTATCAAATGAAGAAAGTCGTCCTTGACAGGTTGAAAATAGAGCATCATTGGAAACATGGGAGATATTTCCACATGGGACCTCCTTTCCCCATGTAATTTCTGCTTGTTAGATCTTACGAATTACATCTTCAACGGATATCACAATCTCTTTTTCATAAATAATTTCAACTAAGTTGTTGAAACTAGGTAGTAATGATGAGAGTAACTTGTCTCAAAATGTAGCATCATCAATTCTTTGTTCACTTTCAGATAGCTGAAAGCGAAGGTTGTGTAAACTAGAAATAAACTCCCCTAATGGCCATCGAGCAATAGGATTTAGAAATTGAAATTGGTGGCGGAGAGCAAGGTGACCATTAATTGAGGCAGCCTTGTCTAATCGTTCTTTCAAGGTATCCCACATTTCCTTTGAAGTCGGTAGTCCGGTCAAATAGAGCCGAAATGCCGGAGAGGTTGATCCTAGGATTATGTCCTTGGCCTTGGCCTCTACTTGAAAAAAACTCTCTTGCGCCTCTTGTACCTCTCTGCTGCATACAGCAGCCTGAGTACTAGGTTCTCCAATGGTCCTGTACTCGATAGGTACTTGTGGAAGAACCGCAAGGCCAGTAACATGATCGTATGCACGTATTGCCTGAAGGTGAATAGTAATTGCAATTTTCCAGACAGGATAGTTGCTTTCATTGAGAAGGGGGATTTCACCAGCAAACTTAGACCTATAGAAAGAGCTCATCCTCCTTTTTCGTTGCGGATAGAAATTCACCAGCGACTAAGAACCCTGATTCACCTAGATAAAGTTTGATAGTAAGAATGGAGTAGAGGCTAGGGCAAAGGCCGAAGAGAATTGGGGTTGTGATATGGCAAGCAACAAGACTGGGCTCATAACCTGTTATGAGTTATGAATTCTGATTGTATTCCGGTTCTTGATTTTTGTATTGGTTGAAGAAGAAGAAAAGTGCACATCATCAGAAAAACAGCAAATTTTTTGTTCCTCCGTGAGGAGCAACATGCAGAGATCAGTAACCATCGGCTTATGTAAGACATCACAAAATAGCACACAACAGACACATTCTAATAAGATGAGTGCAGGTTTTTGTTTATTTATTTATTTTTTTCCTTGGCTTCCGGAGGGGACATCTGAGTTCTGATTTCTTGCGCCTCGTAAGTGGATTCCTCAGTCACCGTCCTGCTCGGATTGCTGGCCGGGCTGCGGGATGGAGGATGGATTTATTGGCCCGAGACGGAGGGCTTCCCCTTGCGATAAGAGGTGGTGAGGGGAAGGCAGAAAGGAGAGATACCAAAGAGGGTAATTTTGAGCGCAGCACTATGATCAAGCTTGCTGCACACCGTATCGGGTATGAGTGGGTTAAATTCTCTGGTCACAGGGTGTCACTCGGCATGCCCGTAAAGCTCGAGAAGTCTATATGATACATATAAAGCCTACGGTAAGATACAATGTCATCCTATATGGTAACTTGTTGTAAATCCGCTAGCACCGCTAGCTGGGTTTGCATGAGGAAGTACTTTATTCCGGTGAAGGTACAAGATCGTGGGATCGCGGCTGAAAGGGGACTGGTTCCGGGCTATCAAATTCGGAACTTTGCCCCCGGGCAGCGCCAATAGAAAAATATCGTGGGTCCAACTTGGCTTCCCCCACGGCAGCGCCCTCCTGCAGATAATTCTCCTCGCATGCTAAACGCTAATGCTTCCCTACAAGTATTTTATGTTTAACCTCCTCTAATCTTGGGCGTCTCTATATAGAACGGGATTGTGATAAGTGAGGAAGGTTTGATCCATCGGGTCCTTCAGCGGCACGAACTCCAGTGGCAAAACACGCCATTACCGGGAATAGTGGGTTGTGGTTTTGAGATGCAGTTTTCAGGCATCTTACAGTACCGCCCAGCGTGACATAAATAATTTATGGTATTATTATTATTATTATTATTATTATTATTATTCGGTTCCTATCATAATAACAAGGGCCCCACACTGTCGGATATGGAACCTGCAGAGCGGGACATCGGGTGGTGAATGAGAAGAGGGGAACATGGAAAGATATAGGGATGTATAGATCGGTTGTGGAGGGTATTATTTTCTTATATTGTATTGCCATAGGTGTTAGAGGCCACTCCTCTTGCTCCTATGAGGTGGCTATGGACCGTAATCTGAGCCCTGTCGCAAGATGCTCCGGGTCGAACATGCATTGGTCGAGTTGAAGCAACACTTGAGGGAGATACTATGCGCAGACTTAAGTGCAACCTAGCGTTGGGGGGAATGAAGGAATAGGTAAATATGATACTGATTTCCGTTCTTTCTGTGGGAACATTTTGAGCTCCTGGGAGCTTCCCTTGGGGGGGCTCCACCGATAGTGTTGCGTGTTGGGTGGGGGGAGGAGGTGATGCAATTCACGGGGCCGGACGAAGGGAGAGCGAGGCTGAGGGGATGGGAATAAGAAAGCGCGGAAAAATCAGAATTTAGTGGCTTGTCTAGCATTCTGATTTCTTAGGATGCTGAATCTTTCATATTTCCACACAATCCTATTATTTGACGTAATAGAAATACGGCACCGAAAAGGCAATGAGGGAGAATAGCGCACGACTAAGTTCATTTCGTCTTGCTTGCTGAACTAATGGTCGGGACGGAGGTATATATGCAAAACAAAGCATCACTCTGATCCCTCCATTGGTCATAACTCATGTCCGCTTTCTTCATAGATGTTTCCCCATCACCCTGTTAATCCCTCCTTTGGTACCAAAAGAAAGAAAACATTCTATGTGATCCCCGAAAAAAAGAAATGTTTCACAAATACTCCCGCTTTCCTCCATCTTTGGCCTCAATGTCATGCTCTAGTTCTGCCTTCATTCCCGTAGCTTTGATGCCTTCCATTGACTATCCGTACTCCTATCCGCCCATCAAGGGAAACAACTTTCCAAACATCCGCGCTTTCGTGCAACAAAAGAAATTAAATAACCATAGTATGAAGGGCGGCGCTTCCAACACCTATCTCACTATAAACTCCACTGCTCGGCCAAAAGATGAGGGGCAAGAGAAAATGGTGGGGGGGCAGCGCGAAATGAGAAATGGGCGCATGGGAGACGATAGAAGATTTAAGGGAAAGGCGGGGGTGTGGATCAACGCGGACCGAAACAAATGAGTACGAGAGATGTAAGAATCAGGCAGCTCTTGAGGACTAATGGGGGGATGATACAAAGAAACAATAGGAGAAAAATAATGGCCAGCCGGTAATGGCGATAAAGGTCGGCAGCGTCCATGGCAGCAGTGTGTGTCCTCGGGGATAGGTTTAACGGGTCAATGGAGTCGTCTTGAGAGGCATTTGATTGTGGCCCCGAGTCCACGTTATCGCATGAGCCGAGGGTAGCACCCCGCAGGAGAGTGTTGCATAGAAAGTTAGTAGCTGTGGCGGGGGTTTTCTCATCATAGGGCCCTGGGATTTTGGGGCCGACACTCAGCCGTTCCTGAACTAGCTTCACTACCCCCATGTGCCCATTCTTAGTTGCTAGAATGAGCGGTGTTTCGCCGTCATTATCTGGACTATCGGGGTTCACATCGTTTCGTTCCAGGAGGAGCTTCGCCATACCCTCACGACCCATCTTGGCTGCCCACAAGAGAGGTGTTCGGCCTTGGTTGTCAGGGGAGTCAGGTTTGACATCCTTGCGTTGGAGGAACAATTTAACAATGCCCGGTTTATCGCTATTATGGCAATCGTATGAGAGGGGATATTGGCTCCGGGTGTGGCCGGCCACCCAAGAGAGTGGCGTTCGGTTGTCCGTATCTGATAGGTTGGGATTGACTTCCTTCCGTTCGAGCAGTAGTTCCACTATACCATGGAAACCTTTCCCAGCCGCGACAAACAGTGGTGTTCGGCCGCACTCATCTGATGAGTTGGGATTGACTTTCTTGGATTGGAGGAGGAGCTTCACTATACCCTGGTGCTGATTCACCGCCGCCCAAGCGAGTGGTGTTCGGCCCTTTTTATCCGATTTGTCGGGGTTGACTTCATTGAGTTTGAGAAGAATGTTTATAACACCCACGTTCCCACCTGCAGCCGCCAGCGACAGTGGAGTTTGGCCGGACTTATCCGAGGAGACGGGGTTGACTTCCTTGCATTTGAGGAGTAGCTTCACTACACCCTCATTCCCGTTCTTGGCCGCGGCGTGCAGTGGTGTTCTCCTGCGCTTGTCAGTCGAATCGGGATTGACTTCCTTGCGTTCGAGTAGTAGCTTCACTACATCCTCGTTCCCATTCTTGGCCGACCCGTGCAGTGGCGTTTTCCCATTCTTGTCCGTCGAATCGGGGTTGACTTCCTTGCGTTCGAGGAGTAGCTTCACTACACCTTCATGCCCATTAGAAACAGCCTGCCAGAGAGGTGTTCCCCCGTCCCTGTCCGTTGAATTGGGGTTAACTTCCTTGCATTCGAGGAGTAGCTTCACTACGCCCTCGTGCCCATTCTTGACCGCGGAGTGCAGTGGTGTTGCCCCGAGCGCGTCTGTTGGATCGAGATGGACCTCCTTGCATTCGAGAAGTAGCTTCACTATACCCTCGTGCCCATTCCCAGCGGCGACCAAGAGAGGTGTTTGTCTGTACCAATTT
>LN890952.1:0-13095 GCA_900010015.1 Tuber aestivum
AAGGTGTGATCATGGAATCTCACTCACTTTCCTAGCCCAGAAAAAAAGGGTAACAACAGAGGGGTTGGTGGACTCCTGTGGAGGAAGAAGGGGAAATAGAGGAAAATATGCAAAAATAATAGATAATAATAAGAAAGATCCGCGAGATTTGTTGGATGTCTCAGACTGGAACCGATTAAGGTATCGTACTTTATAGTAGAGTGAGATAGTGAAATGTACAGCAAGTAAGGAAAGGGTTAAGGAATAATAAAAATTTAACAACCTGAAAGGGTCTGGAATAGGTTCACAGAGGTGGGGTTAAAGTTTGGGAGCAAAACAGGCAATATTGGCGGAGATCGCGGGGGGTACCGCAATAAATACCGCAATAAATAAGTACTTTATTGGATGAAAACAGGTCCGTAGAGTGGAAAAAGTGGGGATTTTTTGCTTCCAATGTTCTTAAACAGGCTTAATTGAGGTAGTAATGTTCTTGGCACCCCCAAATAGGCATGGCTATTACCTTAACATGGTAAATCATACTATAAATCAGCCAGTTCAGACCTGAGAATAGTAGAAAACAGGATTTTTGTATCTTTAATAGTTCCAGAGTAGTCCAAATAGGGTATCTACTAGCTTGGCATATGGAAATTGCTGCATAATTGGATTTAAACATGAACACCTAAAAAAATTAGGTGGCAATCATGGAATCTCACTCATTTTCCTGAGAAGAAAACAGAATTTTTTTGTATTTAATAGTTCCAGAGTAGTGTAAATAGGGTATCTAATTGCTTGGCATATAGAAAGTGGTTCATAACTTGATTTAAACATAAATACATAAAGCAACTGAAAGTGCAATCATGGAATCTCACTCATTTTCCTAACAGTAAAAACAGAAATTTTTTTTTGTTTTAAGTTCCAGAGTAGTCCAAATAGGGTATATATTTGCTTGGCATATAGAAAGTGGTGTATAATTTGATTTAAACATAAATACACAAAGAAACTTCAGGTGTGATCATAGAATCGCACTCATTTTCCTAACCCACAAAAAAAGATACGATCGAAGGGGGCTACAGAATGAGGGAATGGGGGAGTAAAAAGGGAGGAAGAATGAGAAATCTTTGGAAGTAATAATAAGGGAATAATAGGGATACTTGAGATTTCTTGGATGTCTCAGAATATGGTCTGGGAAGATAGCAGGATAAATCATTTTCTGAGAAACAGAAAATGGATTAAAAGAGACGAAATATATAAGTAAGAATGGCATTTTAAAGGTACAGGGGTATTCAGAATGGAGTAGTAGACATTCTGGCAAGATTTGAATACAAATAGAACAAACTCCGGGGAGATTGCGGGGGGGTACCACAATAAATACCACTATAAATAGGCACTTTATTGGCTGAAAACAGGTCTGTAGAGTAAGCAATGTGGGGATTCTTTGCTTCCAATGTGTTTTAATAGGCTTAATTGGGGTAGTAAAGTTCTTGGCACCCCTAAATAGGCATGGCTATTACCTTAAAATGATAAAGTACACCATGAATCAGCCAATTCTGACCTCAGCATAGTAGAAAACAGGATTCTTTTTATCTTGCATAGTTCCAGAGTAGTCCAAATAGGGTATCTAATTGCTTAGCACATAGAAAGTAGTACATAATTGAATTTAAATATAAATACATAGAGAAATTTAAGGTGTGATCATGGAATCTCACTCATTTTCCTAGAGCTGGAAAATCTCCTGAGACGATCAGTGGCTATATAATTGCTGCATTTACTAAGATTCTTTAATATTTTCTCCAAGACTTCCCAATTTGATATATAATGTATAAGTTGTTGGTATATCTACTAACCTTTTAGCTATTCTGCAGAGTTTTCTTCTAATGTTCTCACTTTTGTAATACATTCCAGGTTTAATACGCCTTCCTCCATAGTTTCTATGATGATTCTCAATTTATAAGACTATTTCCAGCTTGTTTCTTGTATATCTTAGCAACTTTTAATAGTATAGATAAATGTTGTCCTACACAGCTAGATTGAATATAATACAAGGAGATTTTCAGGAATTCTTGAAGAGTTTGGTTGATTTATTCTTGTGCTACTAAGGTGCTATGGCGGCTCGAAAATCTGAAATATTAGTTATTGTTTATCATTCTGAGAAGCAAGTAGAGAAGTTTTGGTAATAAAAGAAAATATTATGCTGGGCTAGTTTCCTGAATGCTAAGTTGAAGAGATATATCGAAGGCCCTGCTAATAATGTAATAGCAAAGAAAATTTCATGGTGGGCCTTCGGCAGTCTGAGGTTGGCAGGCGTGGCAGTTGCGTGGTATGAAAACCAGAAACTGTAAGAGATCAGAAGGTGAAGGAAGGAGGAAAAGGTGAAGAACCAGGGAGAAAAGAAGAAAAATGTATGAAAAATAAAAAGTCTAACTTGGATGCAAAAGGATTGAATATGAAATAGGTATGCAGGAAGAAAGACAGTGATTCATGTATGTAGCGAAGTGTTGAAGACCCAAGTATTTCCCCCTTACATACCACTACATAATCCGTGCAGGGGGGGTGGCAGGGATAATATAGCTATGAAAATAATGCCGAGACATTTAAAAATGCAAATATAGTAAAAATATCATCACCAAATATACCCTGCATGGGATTCGGACTGGTTTCTTGCATAAAAGTGATTTGTTTCAATGTTCCTACTAGCGATTACGAAACAGTCTAGAATATACAGACAATTGTACACTTGCCATACAAAGTACATTTTTTCACCGTAAAAAGTATGAAAACTACACCCCTACCCTTTTCATCATACCATGGACGTTTTCTTAGCCTGATTGTGGTTATAGAATTTAGTGCAAGGAGTGCAAGAAATCAAGGTGAGAAGATGGGAGAAGTTTGAGTATAATAGAAGAGGGTTTTAATGAGGTTTTCTAGATATTTTGTGTTGAAAAAAGATATCAAAACAGGTAGCAGGGGAAAGTGGTGTGCATATTTAGTAAGAGTAATCAGGGGTGGGTGGAAGGAAAAAGGGTAAAGAGAGAAATAAATGCTTAGATAATCAAAAAATAATACAAGCTAGGTTGAAGAGGACCAAAGTGAGACTATGTGGAGAAAACTAGACAGAAATAGGAAGTTTATTGAGAGAAATGCAGGGGGTACCGCAATAAATACCGTAATAAATTGGCACTTTATTTGTCGAAAACACATCCATAGAGTTGGAAAAGTGGGGACTTTTTGCTTCCAATGTATTTTAACAGGCTTAATTGAGGTAGTAAAGTTCTTGGCACCCGAAATAGGTATGCTTATTACCTGAAAAGTCTTACTACCATGAAAAATAAGCTCATTATTCCCTGAAAGGGGGCTGAAGAATAGAAAAAACCCAATTTTTTTTATTTCTATTGCATTCAGAATAGCTTAAAATAGGTATTGGAGGTCTAGGTATTACAAAATAGGCACATTATTGGCCTGAAAGAGAATACCAAAGCAATGAAGCAAAAAGTTAGGATGCAATTATGGAACGGGAGAGTATGAAGGAAGAAAGATTGAGAAATCTTAGTGAGTAATAATAAAGAAATAATAGGGATCCTCGATATTTCCTGGATCGCTTAGACTGGGATCTTGGCAGATAGCATGACTAATAGTTTTATAAGAAAGAAAAATTGGATTAAAAAAGACAAAATATATAAGTAAGAATAGAATTCTGAAGGTACAGAGGTATTGAGAATGAAGTAATGGACATCTTGGCAAGATTTGAGTAGAAAGGAGGCAAAGTCCATGAAGATTACGAGGTGTACCGCAATAAATACCGTAATAAATAGGGTAGTTTTTTAAGGAAAAAAACAGAACAAGACTAAAACAGTAGGAATGTTTTTTTGAGAGATGGACTCACAGTAGCCTAATCTGGGTATAGCACAGTTGAAAATGACAAAATACAACACTTGGTAGTAGGAAATCGGGCACCAGCATTGCAAATGTATGGTTTAAAGTGCAGGAAGAGGAAAGTTTTTAATTTGGCTGCCTTGAAATAGATCTGAAAGACTATTCAAAGGGCTTGGCATAAAGAAATCTAAGTCTTGGAGGCCTTGGACTAACCCAAAAGGGTGATAGGGTAGAATCATGAGATATCACTCATATTTCCTAAGAGTGGTGTTTTCTACCACAAGTATCTGCCTTAGAATAGCTTAGCGCACGGTTCTGGATAGTGGAGGTGTGACTTCATTTCTATCTATAGAATAGATGCCAACCACTGAGTAGGACGGAGGAAAAACAACCACCACACCATAGAAAATCACCTTTTGTTTTATATATTTTTGCTTCTTCCTATCTTCGAAATTATACCGCATATGATTGGAGCACTTTGGCATTCAGTTAAGCCTCAGCTTATCCGAGGGTGCATTCACGGGATAATACGGGGGGCTCTACTCGGTCGGACACACCATCCGATATAGGGAGGCTCAGGAGAAGCCCCCAACACCGGTAATTAAGTTACCTGACTATCGTTAACCCGGTGTGCCTCGCCTCCTTCAATGCCCTACGATAGGCGGGTGCTCGTGGAATATCCTAATGCGGTTTCGCGGTGTCGTTGGTTATACTCGTACACCATGAAACCGCCCAACCATTCACCAAACTCTCCCCCTAGACCCAAATCAGAACGTGCTGATTCTGCCCTTTGATGAATACCGCCTTTGCGATTGCAAGGCAATCGACCTCCCCACACCACTGTAGCCCAAAATCAGACGCATTTTGTGGAGCCTGTATCGCATAAGAACCCTTCCCACTTCTCAAATCATCATGCTTTACACCCGCTGGTGAACTACAGCTGTCTTTGTAACCCAGATATGATTCCTGACAAGCCCGCCCGAGAACCAGACTTTTTATTCAATAACGTGCCCTGGAATGGATACCAGCTTCGGTATTGGAATCGCTCAAGGGCTTTCGGTGCAAGGTTAGGCCACATTCCGTCCTTTTATACAGCACATACAGGAGATTGCGCTTTCGGTGCTACCGCCGCACAGCGGTCTCAACAACGCTCGGACGTTGGGTAGGGTATTTTTTTGTCTCATTTTATCTTTCTGAAAGCACCCCTCGCGGTGCCGGCATTATCGGGATCGCACTCAATGAAGCAGGGGCTCACCAGGCAACAGAGGCGCGGTAGCCTCAGAATCGTGCACTTGTACTGTCAAATGGGTGATTTCTGTGATCGGTGGGGGTTAAGGTGATTCTTAGATGTAGGGCTGAAGGACTCCGCGCCGGAATAACAGTACGGAGGTCTTCGGTACCTCAACTATCGGGCTGGATGAACGGAAGGGGATCTCGGAGGGATTCGGCAGATCTGAGATGTTACTAAGACTGCTGTCGCGATTCCGCCGTCACCCTCCCAGGTCGCAGGTCGTCATCCCACTAGCTCAGCTTGTTGGGCTTACTGGTAGGTTGGCCGCATTCTCCTGCAAGGCAGCCGAGAGCAATCCCGCGATCAAGTGGCCTGAGAGAGAAATGGTATTGGTTAGACTATGGAGTTTAAAATCCTGCGCATTAACCCTCCCATGCATTGCACTAGAGCGATTAGGGAGAACATCCACTCCGTTAGCAAATCTAGTGAAAACAGGTGGCCACTATATACTCCGAACATGGCTCCCATACGGGAATTCCAACGGCAGTCTATACCAGCCTTACCACACTCCAAACCCTCTTTAGAGCAGCTCTCGACAAACTAACTATACCTTCGGTCTCTACAATCTTGTCCTCGCTTTATACTGACCCCATCCTCAATGCCGACTACCCCAAAATCGGCCTAGTCAGCGGAGAAATCGAACTCGGCTCAAAGGGGAAATGGAGGACAGCGGAAATAGGAATGGACAGGAAAAGAAAGCAAGAAACGGCATATAATCGTGTATGCATATTTCTTTTTTTTTCTGGGGGTGAAAACAACAGTATGTAAACTACTGGAAGAAAATGTCAAATGCAATTCGAGGTAATTGACCCCGGCCAAAACTCCCTTGGCACAGAACTACTAGTAACATCACATAGTACCGCTTATCTTTCAAATACTATGGAGCAGTTCGGCACCACAAGCAGCATTTGCAGTGGTCTGGGGAGCCCATGGGGCAACGACAGGGGTGGAAGTGTCCCTGTTGACTCCCGGGATTTGGGTGCTGTGACCGACCAATCTAACACTTGTGGAAAGGCGGGATCTCCACCGCGTGACATATTGTGAAATAGCATGCAGTAACCTGATAGGAAATGTTCACCTAACAACAAGGAGAAAAATGTAGAAGAAAACTGAGGGTAAGAGAACCGGATTTAAATGGATAAGAAATGTTGTTTTATTGATTGTCGGTCTGCGGTGTTTGTCCTCCACCTTGGGAAGTAGTGGTGGGTGGGCGTGTCTCTCACTCTCCTTGTTGTAGACGCTCGTCCGTGCGTGTTAGTTTTGTGGTTGGGCTGGAGATTATCGCACTCAACACGGAGAGGGTCATTGCTAAGGTTTGGGTGTGCTCTTCTTCTTCGTCAACTTCATCTTCCACACCGCTTAGTCTTGAACCGGGCATAGACGAACCGGAGGTAATCTTCCCAACACCCTTCAAACATTGTATGACAATGTCTCTCCTATGAGCGTCTAAGCCGTCCAAATAATTCATATGCTTATCTAACACCCCCCGTGACAATCCGTAACACTTCCCTAGGATTCTTAGTGATAACCGCCTCATGCCACCCACACAACGCCTCGTGCAAGATGTTGAGCGCGGCAAACATCTTGATCGGATCCGTACTCTCGGTGTTCCGTCGACCGAGCCAAGTCCTTAAGTTCCCCAGGAACAAGCCATTATAGACATCATCACTAACCCCACCGTTCCAGGAACCCCAAGAATTCGTGGATACTGGCCTCAGCCTTTCCCACATCGAACCCCGCAGCGCCCTCGATCCGACACCGGATCTCGATCCCACCCTCACTCCCAGGTCCGAAGTCCCATGCCTCCCCGCTGGAATTGACTATCCGCGCTTGAATCCGGTGAAGGGCGGATTGGTCGGGGGGGGGGGTCTTCCTGTAGGCTTTTAGTAGCACGAGGGTACATTCGCGCCAGGTTCTTCTCCCGGTCGACTTTGCAAAGTTGGTTAGCGCCCAGGGGGGGGGGTGCTATTTGGGACATGAGTCTTTACGGCAGTGTAGGAGAGGGCTGGGAAGATAGGAGGATTTGTAGGTGGTGAAAAGCGCTCGTCACGCCTATCTCTGAGACTAGGGGTTTGGTGTTGTAGTCTTTGGCCGTGTCATCTTCCATCTCGACAACCAGGGGCATTCGAGGTGGGGCTTCTGATGTCGTCGCTTTGGCCCTTCCGGGGCTAGTGGTGGTGGGGGGAGATTTCTTCTGCGACTCGTCTACCTTTTTGAGAACAATCACCTCCACCTTCAACCACGCCGAAATACGCAGATCAAATCTTGATATCGATAGTACGACCAGTACCACCTCCACCACCTCCTCAATCACCCTCCCTTTCCTCCATAGAATATCCACTCTTACGAAGCCCGCCGCCCACCATATCAGCACATCCACCGAATCCAAAAGCTCCCGCAGTTCAGCGCTGACTTTACAAAAGTACTCCATCGCATTCGCCGAGCTGCGTACAGTTCATACAATCTTGGACTCCTTACCCAGCGCCACAATGGACAAATTGGAGGTATCGAGGGCGAAGGATCCACGGGAGTGTCAGTCGACAAGAACAGGTCAATTATATGGCGGAGAGCGTTGGGACGTCTGAACAGAATGAGGAAGAGCGTCCTCGCGAGGGGGGTACTGAAGAATGGGGGTGTTTGGGGAGTTAGTAGTTGGAAGAGGAGCGGGAGAAATTGTGGTGTTCGAGTTCTAGAAATGGTAACAAATTATCTGTGAAGACTTTATTATGAAGAACCCGTTAATCAAGATCCGAGACTTCTCCTGCCCTTCCCCGGCATCCCTCTCCTCGGGATTGGAAGCCAATTCAGCACACCCGACGATCACGTCCACCAAAACCCACTCGCCCGCCCTCAGTACCAAATATCCCTCGCCCGCGACATCCTCTCCCCTGGGCGACTCTAGCAATCTCCCAACGACAAGTCCCAATAACTCCACATCCTTCCTTTTCCGTACCTCCCCCCCCCTCTGCCGTCCAATCGCAAGCAGGGCCAATGCACATGTGCTAGTCAGTCGTTTGATTGGAATCCCAAGACCGTAGGCCAAGGACAACTATATCCCTCCCGGCACGGCCAGGTCTAGTTGACATATTATCACTCTAACCTCTGCAGGAGTGACTAACTGTGGCCCGGTCCGCTCAGTGTTTGTCTGCGTTTGTGCTCTGCATTTGAGGTTCGCAAGGAGGGTAAGCATGTGAGTTACGACTGACACCGCAGTGGATCTTTCATCCTCGGGTGACGGTAGCAGTGCCGGGGGGTTGAGAAAGTTGTTGGAGGAGTGATTGGCCGAGCGGGTTTGGTGCAGCTGTGGTTGGGGTTGGTGGGAGGTTATTCTGAGGGTTAGCGGTAAGTTACGGGAGCTCAATTACTCTATCCCCCTAAAGAAGGCAGACTACCCCTTACCTCGTAATCACAGTAGGCGCTATTCTACTCTTACTGGAGATAGTTGCCAACAGCTCGGCTGTACAAGCACTCATAGTGTGGACCACCAGGCATGTGTTCAGCCCTGTCCAAACTACTAGGTACTAGCCTACTGGGGCAAACATGGTTCAATGTGAACAGAGGATGATACTTCGATCATGACCATGCTGAGTGTTACTCAGTTTGTACATTCTCATCCCAACACCCCCTCAAAGTACCGATTAGCATGGCCATAACAGAAATGAGATTTTCTGAGTACTCTTCAGGATAACAGGCCACCCACCAGAAAAATACCTACCCTTGTCGGCCCATACCCACCAGCGCTACCTCGTGGAGAACTAGGGGAGCGGGAAAAAAAGTGGAATTGATGACACATGCTAGGAAAATATTGATTTTGCCCGGGCTCGAACCGGGGACCACCAGTGTGCTAGACTGGTGTGATAACCAACTACACCATGTAACGTTGATCGCATCCCCCACATTGCTTGAGGTACAGCTGCATGCATTTATTGCATATCATCTGACAAGGGTAAGGGGATTCGGGCTGATTACGGAAGCTGTCAGGGTTGTGTAGTACCGGTATCGTAGGGATGCCGCTGGGTTACGGTACCATTTGAACCTGAACAATTGCGCCGCAAGGCAGTGACGGTAGGGGTGTTTGTATTTGACGCTCACCTCGGGGTGTTAGTTTAGTTGTTGGGTTAGGTAGTTTCTAACTCAAGAGGGAGGGAGAGGGTCGTTGTTAAGGATTGGGTGCGCTCTTCTTCTCCTTCGTCTCCCTCTCCTTCCCCACCGCGTAATTTTGAGCCGGCCAGAGGCGAATGGGAGACAATCTTCCGAAACCCCTCTGAACTTGGCGTGGCAATGTCTCCACTGGAGGCCTTTGGGCCGTCCAGATACTCGATATGCTCATCAAACAACCCCTTGACAATCTGTAACACTTCCATGTGATCGCCTCCTCCGTATGCCGATCAAACACCGCGTGTAAGAGCTTGGACGAGGCAAACACCTTGACTGGATCCTCACCCTCGCTGTTCCGTCGACCCAGCCAGGTCCTCAAGTTCCCTCCGAAAAGGTCATTAAAGATATCACCGCTGACCGCACCATCTACCATCTCTAAAGCCCCAAGAATTCCCAAATCCTAACCTCAGCCCCTGCAACAGTGAACCCCGCGGTGTACTCGATCCGCAATCAGATCTCGATCCCACCCTCGCTCCCAGGCCCAATCTCCATTCCTCACCACCGGAATATAGTGTCCGCGCTTGAATCTGCTGCAAGGCAGATAGGTTGGGGGAGGTCTTTACTTAGGTTTTTAGTCCGCGAGGGTGCCTTTTGTTGCTATGGTATGTCGCCGGACGGGGGAGGAGGGAGATTTGAGGGAAGTGAAATAGAGTTAATTATCTTGAGTGCTTGTAGTTCTTGTCCTGCTTTTCTATCTATCAATGAAGGTGGTTTATATAGACATATCTACCATATAATCACCATCACATCCCTATGAGTACCGCACACCAGCACATGTGGTGCATGACCTCCCTTCACGTGAGTCCAAGGTCCTTTCCGGTAACTCTCTCATCCTCCGAGGTTCTCGCTACTCGACACCCAGTATAGGTCAATCGCGAGATGAAACTGAGTTATTGAAAAATCACCGAAGACCACCGAAGACTAGCGGAGACATCCATGAAACACAACGTGAGACAACACTAAGTCATCAGTTTTAAGCAATTTGAGGGTTTCGCACAGCGGATACAACTTCCAGGTTTGCCGGACCACGCAGAACTTTTATTGGTACGAACAATAATGATACAGAAAGGAAAGCAAAAAAAATCAAGAAAGAACAATAGGATGGTATACGGTAACGAAGGAGGTTGACAGGATAATAGAAGACAAAGCGGAAAGACAGTGAATGCGATAATAAACCAAATAACAAAGAAATCAGTCGATCTTGTATCGTTCTCGGGAGAAAAAACCTTCTTCTCAAGCTTGCTTCCAGCACATGCGAGATTCCTGTCCCACTCTCTCGTACATAGTCATTCTTCCGCCGGCCCTGTGGTGGCACTCCCGAGGTATAAGCATCATGGCCAAGGGTAAAGCTGTGCTGCCGACCTTGGGTATAGTCCATTGCCGAGGATATGATATTGACTGCCATCCGTATTGGTGTTTCATTATCGATAGACTGTTATCCGATGCTGTCGCACTAGATATGCAGGGTTGGTGTGATATTTGGTATGAAGCTAATGGTATGGAAAATCTCTAAAAAAATGGTTGTTGTGAAATGGTCGGAGGTGCGTTTCTCATCCTACGGGGTTGGAAAACTGTGTATGTGATGAGCAGCCCAAAGTGACGAATGTCCAACAATCAGTACATAAAGAGACAACAATAATACACCTAACCCACCACATCAACAACTACATCCTCTTGGCCACTATCCGAGCACCCTTGACGAGAATGAGTGCCGGGGATTTTCAATACCTTTGTGGGAGGTGCTGCTTCCGGTCGACTTTGCCAAGTTGGTTAGCACCCCGAGGGGGACTATTATTGGGGGTATGAAAATTTGTGGCAGCGTATGAGAGCTGGGAAGATAGGGAGATTTGTAGGTGGTGAAGAGCGCGTGACAGGCCAATTCCCGGGGCCAGTGGTTTGGTATTGAGGCCTTTGGCTGTGCCATCTTCCATCCCTGCAACCAGGGGTCTTCACAGCAAGGCTTCTGATGTCGTTGATTTGGGGGGTTGGGTGGAGGAGTCTTCCGAAGCTAGTAGTGATGAGGGGGGTTTCTTTTGCTCACCTTGTACCTTCTTGAGAACAACCACCACCTCCCCAAACCCCACCGAAGTACTCAGATCAAACCTTGATATCAATGGTACGACCAACACCCTCTCTCCCATCTCTTCAATTCCCCTCCCTTTCCTTCCTAGGACGTCTGACATTGCGGACCCGGCTGCCCACATAATCAGCACGTCCTCCGAATGCCAAGGCTCCGGCAGTTCAACATGGACTTGAGGAAAGTACTCCACAGCCTTTGTCGAGATGGGAACAGCACATATAATCTTGGAATCGTTACTCAGCGCCTCAAGGGAGAAGCTTGGAGCTGTTGAGGGGGAAGAATCGACGGGAGCGTCGGTCAACAGGGCAGGTCAATTATATAGCGGAGAGAGTTGGCTTCTGAACAGTACGAGTGAGAGCGTCTTCGCAGGGGGTTCTGAAGACCGGGGGTGTCACGGGAGTTGATTGTGAGAGGAGAGGGAGAAAGTGTGGTGTTCGCATACTATAAAACGAGGCATTAGCATTCTAGAGACTATCAATGAATATTGGATTTGCGAGAACCCGTCAATCAAGATCCGAAACTTCTCCCCCCATTCCCCCCTATACCAGTTCGGGATTGAAGGCGAATTCAGAACACAAAGCGATCACGTCCTACTAAAACCCGTTCGCCCGCCCTCCGCAGCAAATCTCCCTCGCTTGCGACATCCTCCCCCCCGACTCCTCTGATCTCGCAACGACAAGTCCAATAACTCCACATCCTTACTGTTCTGTACCTCCTCCACCCCCGCTCCGCCGTCCTATTACAACCCGGGCCAATTCACCAGTGCTTGTCCGTCGTTCGATTGGGATCCCAACACTGCAAGCGAAGGACGGGTGCACCCCGTCCAGCACGACCAGGTCCAGCAGATATATTATCACTCTAACCTCCGCAGGACTGACCAACTGTGTCCCGGTCCGCTCCGTGTTCGCCTGCCTTTGCACTTGGCATTTGGGGTTCCAAAGGAGGGTGAGCGTGTGAGTTACGATCCACGCTACGTTGGATCCTTTCATCCAGGGGTAATGGTGGCGGTGAAGGGAGTACTTGAGGGAGTTGGTGGTGGAGTGATTGGTCGAGCCGATTTGCTTTAGCTATGGCGAACCTATCCATAGCCAATAGGCAATGGAGGATTTAACGGATTAATCGGATAGTATTCTGTTGATTTACCATTGTCACATGGGTCAGACAAAAGATGTGGCATCAAAGTCTCAGGGTTTGATTCATTGTAATAATATTATTTAAAAAAGCCCTACCCACCCACCCGTGCTTCCGCACTCCTCACTACCTAAATTAGCATAGCCAATTAGTACAGATGATAAGCAAGCCATCATCTTACCTCCAAGGCAAATAGCCCCACCCGCACTACCTTAAATTAGCATATTCAATATTAGCATATTCAATTAGAACAGATGACAACCCAGTCATCATCTTACCTCACAGGCAATCAGTCCCCTCGCTCTCAATACATTTTCGATACTGTGCCAAGAGTTCGGACCCTGCCTGGCGTCTTTTTTTGTCGTCGATCAATATGAGGGGTGCACCCACGGCGATCGCTCGCGTAAACCTGACCTCCTTCGTAAGACGCTTCTCGATGGCTCGAACTTCGTCCGTAAGATGCTTCTCGATGGCTCGAACTTCGTCCTTGGTATCGCTTAGTTCAGTTTGGAATTTGTCAAGTTTGTCGTTTTGGTGCCGTGCGTCCCCAGTGTTCTCAGCCGTCCGGGGCCCCCGTAGGGCCCAG
>LN890952.1:49713-66800 GCA_900010015.1 Tuber aestivum
GACCTCTCGCTGCCCTCTAACGACCGAGATCCAGTCGACCTAGTGGCACCCGGGCGACTCGGCGCAGCACCGGCAGGCTCAATGGGGCAATGGACAGCCCCAGTGCCCCCGACACATTCTCCCTGCCCTCTCCCTCCCCCCAGGTAAGGGCAAATACCACGGGTCGTGACGAATCTGAAGTCCAGACGCCGCCGCGTTCAGTCCGCAGTGGAGCACGTCGCAATGCCGACACCTGATCTTTCTTTTGTCTCTTTGGGTTTTCTTTCTTTGCTTTGCTTTTCGCTGAGTTCTTTCTTCCCCTTGCTTTTTTTCCTATTATTTTTACCTTGCTTCAAGCCCCTTTTTCTCCTTTCCATTTTTGCATCTTGTACTCGTACGTATTCTTAATCCCCTTTTCTTGCTTCCTCATTCTATATCCTTACACCTCATTTTTGCTGGCGTCCGGGTTTTCTTTGCCCCTTGCGTGGGCTTGTATTCTTAGTTAGCCCTCGTATTCTTAGTTAGTTAGCTAGAAATCAAAAATTTAGCTTAATTTTGTTCCTGTGGCGCCCACTATCGCCGTTCTAGCTTGGCGTCAACGGTTTGCCTCTGGAGCGCTGCTGTGATTGGTTTACATGATGGAATCCTGCCAGCTGCCCAGTCTAGTGGATTCGGCGTCCGGAGGTGAGGTTAGATTCAACCAATCCCTGTTAGACATGGGCAGTTTTACTAAAGAATCCACGTCGCTACACAACACCGTTTATGCCTAGATGGACGCCACCTCGTAGCGGTAGCACCCTTTTCATTTCCACAGCCATCTCACCAGGCTGCCAGTGTGATTCGGGGACGTGGAGAGTCTGGAGAAAGTTCAGACAGAGTCTGGAGAAAGTTCAGAAAACGCATTTTCGCCCCTGATTCTTTGCGTCCAATACCGAGTGATACCATGGGCTTCCCAACCCCCTTAAATGTAGTGTTTTGGTATAAGAACCGGCTCGTCGTTGAACGCAAGAGGTTTCTACGCCTACCCACTCTTATCCATAGCCAGAATACCACTTTCCTACACTTTGAATCCCAACTTTGGTGCAAGATACTGCTGGTAAGTACAATTACATCATGTAAAAGGATTCTCAGGCCTACTCCCGCAGTCAGCCAACCCCACGAGCAGGCAATGCGAATGGACTCAGACGCAGCGCCGGATCCGGGACGACGGCATTCAAAAAAGTCGAGACCGGCAACCCAACAAAATGAAACACACAGCTCACCGAGCACACGGCCGAGCGAGCGTTCATCACGTCCGGGTTCTTCTCCACTGCCAATTGCAAGCCAAGCAGCAAGACCACCAAAGCGTCCCCGGAAGAACACATCACAGACCACGGCATATACAGAATTAGAAACCGAACACGACGCAAAACCCGATACGGAACCTGTACAGGTATCTGACGATAGCAGTGATGAGTACCAAAATACGCCAGTATCCGCGGAATCCGAACCAGACATCGGACCTGATCTGGAAGATATTGAGATCGCTGATGGCACCACACCAGGGCGGGCACGGGGAGCACAATCTGGGAAGAGACAGGGGCAGAAACGCACGAAAACTGTTCGGATCTCAACCATGTCAGGGTCACAGGACGTCGTGCCTACCCAGCAAATGCCAGTGCTTCAAAGTCGCATAATTCGGGGCGGGGCGTACAGTCCTGCGATCCTTCCATTATCAAGTTCAGCTCGTGATTCATGTCCAGCAGACAGCAGACGGGCAAGCTAGTCTGTTATCAGAAGTTCCAGCCCAGCAGTTGATCCGGGTACACCTCAACGGGTGGGGAACCGGGGCGTAAATCCCACACGGCGGAATTTTGAGACCGGACCTGAACATCCGATACTAGAAATGGCCAAGACTTTAATTCTCCTTTACACCCTTTTTGTTGACCCACTGCCAGATGTGGTTGCTTTGACGGCCAAGATACAAAGCGTTTGGTGCGAGGCGCTGGATAAGACGTCAGAGCCTGCCGATATTGAGCCATCAGAGCATATTTTGAACCTAGTCAGTCAGCAATCAATGACCGGATGCTTTGCTGATTGTTTACAAAGATAGATACGACAAAAACACTATGGGGTAAGGTCACAATACGTCTACCATCTGAAGCATAACATTGTAAAATTATACGAACTGCCCCAGGACCCTGCAGCTGTCCAGTGCAGGGTTTAATATCTCTTAGAAGGGGATCGGTTTATGTGCGACCCGGTCGGGTACAAGGTTGGTCACTGGCAGCAGAATTGGTAGACCTTGGATTCTTGCTAACTCAGATTAAACTGTGCACAGAATCTCAGTTTCAGATTCCTTGCGCCTCAGATCGCCGATGGCATCTATGGCAAGTATTTTGCGGGAAAGACAATGAGAGGTATTCTAGAACCCGACTTTATAACGGAGATCAACGGCACTATGGTGTGTTTGACTTGTCCTATAATCTGCCATAGACTTAGGGCGTAGCAGACTAGGGCATACGTGGAACCGAGGGACTTCAAGCCTGATGTGGTAGGAGGTAAGATGCTCCCGAAACTCTTCATGCTGCATTCGACACCGATCTGACCAACATGTCGCTCTCCCGCAAGACCTCTTTACGAGGAAGGTTCGAACATGGCGGAAATGTCCGGCGTGGGTACAGGACAGGATTCTCGCAGGAATCCGGCGGACTATCACCCAAAAGGTCGAGCAACAATATGGCGTTCAGGAAGATCGACGGGAAGGCTACGATGATGACTGGGATGCTGTTACGGCGGAACTGGAGAACCGGGAATCCAGGCAATCGTACCGGCAGCCCCGCCGGCAGATCTACACCATGCCTGAATCACCCATGATATCACGACTGGTACCCAGAGATAGCCAGAATCTATCGCAGGACACTGATGTGACATCTGATTTTGGCCAGACATCGCGGAGCCCAGCGCTAGAGTTGCGACATTATGACACAAGCAGCCAGGATGATACCCTAGAGTGCGGCATTGACAGATCATCTCAGGTGTCACGACTCTCGTTGACTTTCGGCGATTCACAAGGCACGAAAGAGCCGCCCGTAGGACTGTCGAGTAGTTGCGATTATCCAGCATTGGGCTTGTGAGGGAAGGGTGGGGAGGTCTAATGGGGGGGGGGAGGGGGTACTTCAAGAGAATTGACGAAGGGGAGAGGGTATTTGACGAGAATTGACGAAGGGGAGGAATACATGTAATAAGGAAATGAATTGCGGAGAGATGACGTGACGCTGAACTCCATAGACGTCATGTAGCTACTTGTACGAAACTTGAAGTTCACGAGGCAATCGTGCACTGTAAAAGAGCCAAAGGTGAAGAAAGCAGAATCAGGCCCAACGGTAGAAATTGTGAGAAAAATGTATCAATCCGGACGTGTGCGTAGAGAACACGACACCAGAGCAAAATGGGGGCCGGGCATGGTCCAGATCACCGAAGAAATATTCACGGGGTGTCAGGATTTTGAAACCAGATACCATGATATCCGGGTCAACCAAGAGTGCTATGTAGACGTCCAGATACGAGGACGAACATACCAGAACCGCCCAGAGTTGTCAAGGGGATGGGGTGTCGAGTCCAGATAGTGAGGCGCGCGGTTAACTGAGTTAGTAGAGGGGAGGATTCAGTAATTGGAATCAGGATGGAGAACGGGAGGAGTTAGGTAGTTACAGCGCGATGTGCTCAGGTGCCGGGGGATTGGGATGATGAGGGGGTGCGGCATAGACAGTCCGGACGTAGCGGGCGTCGGGAGCGACGTCCAGATGGGCGCCGGGCGCGGCAACGAGAAAGCGGGGAGTTCAGGCGCCAGGGCGCCGCGGTGTCGCCTCCTGAGTCACAGCTTGCGTCCTGTGCGTCCTGTGCGTCAGACGCACAGGACTCCCAGGACGCAAGCATCTTTTCTTGCCGATGACGAACATTGTACTCCCCCATGGGAGACAGGAAAGGATAAGGCAAAGGGAAAAGAGGAACCCATGTGTGGGTATTGCAAGAAGAGGGGATGCAAGGGACCCCCAACACACCCAGAGACCTGTCCGGCTTTTGCTGAATGGGTAAAAGTGTCGCAGTCTGCACCAAACCCGATACCGTTGGGGAGTAACCAGTCAGCAGGCCCAGTGCCGCCACAACAACCGTCAGGAGGTAGCCCTCCAGATGACGGAAATCGTGGTGGTCAAGGCGAGCATTTTGATGGTTATGAGAGACCAAGGGATACCTTCCGAGTCCGTGGTAATGACTGAGGTAGTGGAGGTGGTCACGTACCCCCTGGAGGCGGATTCTTAGGAGCTGGCGGAGGGGACCCGGGTGATTCCGACCCTGATAACAGCTCTGATAATGACGCCGATTCCCTACCCGATGTCACACCCTTTTTAGGACCACGCGGCCATGGCTGGAGTGATGAGAAGAAAGACCGGTATGACCGCTGTACAGATGCCCTACGAGAGCAGTTGCAAAACCAATCTCATTCCTCGTCAAATTCAAGATGTAGGAAGCCAGAGAAGCTAAGTGGCAGTCCTACGCTGAAGGGAGTGATGTCGGAGCTGGCTAGTTTTCTGACCTTGGTCGAAGTCAAGGATAAATACTTTTCCGATTGTGGTCTGACAGACATGGATAAGATCAACTTGGTCATACATTTTCTTGAAGACCAAGCCGGCAACTGGTACCTTGGGATACACGCCCACATGAACCGTGAAGCGGCTAAGCAAATGGGTATGCCTTTCCGAAAGACTGGTCCATTGAGGACATGGAAGGGTTTCTGCGAACGGTTGGAACAGAGTCATGGGACTGATAATGTGAATCAAGATGTGAATCTTCTCCAGTGGAATAACTTGCTGACGGTTTCGAACCAGAGCAGTCCTTACCTGGATAAGATTATCCATCTCATGTATAAGCTGAATTACAGTGATCACCAACAGGTTAAGGATAAGGTTAGAGCTGAGATAACTCCTGATCTCCAGGAAGCCTGGGCGGTGAAGACACCCCATCCCGAAAACATTAATGATTATCTTGATCTACTCTGACAGGTTGGACATAACCTCGAGGACAACAAACGTTTTGGACATCTCAACGATCAGAAGCCAACGAAACCACAAGAAAAGCGAGAGAAGGAAACTTCTAAACCGTCGGGAAGGTTCAAGAAAAAAGAGAAAGGTTCGGGATGGAGAGACAACAAACCGCGGAAGGCCGCCAATGTTGGCGCCGGCAAGCAGGTAGGGATGTCTGAATATGCAATCGTGCATCAAGGCATCCCTTCAACCCTGACTGATAAACGACACAACAACAAACAATGCACTAAGTGCGGGAAGGAAGGACACTTCTGGAGATAGTGTTCGATGACCTCCCCTGTCGTTCATGCTGTGAGGAATACCGCGGGAGTGAAACGGTCACACCCCAAAGCGGAATCCTCGATAAAGGGCAATAAACGATTTAACTGCATTGAACCGTCTCGTCCGCCGCCTTCTGGGCCTAAGCTCTTGGAAGCCCGTAAACCCTCCCCTACCATGATGGAGGTTAATACAGATGCCGGAGAAGGTAAGAACCTAATCCTATAGACGAATAACTTAAGCTAATTCCTTTAGATCTATGAAGGTCTTGACGGAATTAAAGGCCACTCAAGTGGAACAGATTAAGGTAAGAACCCATCTGCGTAAATTACTCCCTCAGTACTGACAAAGTTTTCGACACAGGAGTGCCGGGAAACTACTTTGTCAGGTAGATGTTGGCCACGCGCAGTGTGTTGTATTTTCCTTTCGGTTCTTGGGTTTTGTTATTTCTTATTTAATGTTAAATTGTCACATGGGACAGTTTCGGGAATATTACTTGCAGGTTTTTCTTTGGATGAGCATTCTGCTCCGAGGAGTCGCTTCGGAAAATGGGAACCGCGCGACATTAGGATGGGGCACAAAGATGCCCTGTTTGGCACTGGTTGACTGGACGTCTCCGGAGAGCAAATGTATTTTCTTGTCTTATATGGATCGGTTGTCTTGTACTTTGGAATGGGTTTAGGTTATTAGTCTTGAATAAAAGGTATCTTTCAAGTTTACCTGAGGAGGATTCAGTACCCGAAATCATGGTGGCGTGATAGTAGACAGCACTCCAATTGCCTTGATTTATTATAATTATTCTTGAAAATGTTTACCGACCCGTTGTAGCCGCTCTTGTGTCGAAAGACAAGAGACTATTAAGAATGAGTACGACGAGACAAAGTAAAAGAGCGAGGCACTCTAGTCGACCAAAGCATAGCAAGTCTATTGACTTACGAGTGACATTGGACTGGCGTATAGGGTGTAGACATGTGAGTGCCGAAGCGCTATTGTTGTTAGATAGTGGAGCTACTGGACCCGTGCTAAGTAGCAAATGGGTCAAACATACACAAGCTCCTTGTGTGCGATGAAGGATTCATACTCCAATAAAGGATGCAAGCAGTAACCACATACCAGGATCAGGTCTTCATTATACCAAGTCATTGGATTTGAAGATAGGGGATCATGTGAATGGTATGGGCTTTGAGGTAGCCGAGATAGCTGATACTCGCGTCGATGGCTACTTACCTATGTCGTGCTTGAAGGACTACAACCCAGACATCGATTGAAACGTAGGATCACTGACCTGGCACTCAGATTTTTGTAAGGCAAATTGTCTAACAAAGCAGAGGCGGTTAGTTCACATGACCGATGAAGCACTGTTGGCAGAAGATCCTGAAAATGGATATTTCTTAGGGACAGTACAGTTCTCAGATGACCAAGATGAAGATGTCATAGCCCAACTTCTACCAGAGGATAAGGACTTTGCCGACAGCTTTAGTCAAGAGAGGATAGATGCATTACAGGAACATATGAAGTGTGATCATAGAATCGATCCAATTCCGGGAAGTACTCCTCCCTTTGGACTGATATATCCGATATCGGTGAAGGAGTGGACCGCACTCCGTGAATTTATAGATGAAATGTTAGGTGCTGGGAAGATAGAAAGATCTACTTCCTCGTCCTCAGCTCCTATACTCTTTGTACCAAAACCAGATGGTACACTAAGACTAGTAATAGACTATCGAGGACTAAAACAAAATCACGGTGAAGAATAGATATCCTCTCCCATTGATGAACAAGTTGCGAGGCAGGCTCTCAAAAGCTACGGTATATAGCTTGATAGACCTGAAGAATGGGTATTGGGGAATCCGAATGGCTGAAAAGGCTAAAGGTAATACTCACTCGCATGAGGAACTCACAGCTTTCCGCCATGAAGAGGGTCTACATCATTTTAAGGTGATGCCCTTTGGGTTATGTAACGCCTGGGTCATGTTCCAGAGTATGATAAATGACATAGTTCGAGATATGCTGGGTGAAGGAGTCGTCGCTTACATGGACGATATCCTGATTTACTCAGAGACAATAGAGGAACATGTCTGTCTGGTTAAGCGAGTAATGGAAAGGTTAAGGAAGCATCGACTATGTGCCAACATAAAGAAGTCGTTCTTCCATAAAAGTGAAGTTGAGTTCCTAGGTTATAGGATATACGGAAAGAGGATATCTATAACAATGAAGAAGGAGGACACCATCTTAGATTGAAAACCACCAACTAGCGTCGTCAGAGTCCAAAGCTTTATAGGCTACGCCAACTTCAATAGAAGGTTCATAGAAGGGTTTAGCAAGATTGCGAAACCTTTGACGGACCTCACTAAGAAGGATGTCCAATTTGATTGGACCACTGCTTGTGAAAAGGGTTTCAATGATTTGAAGACAGCCTTTACCTCGGGGCCAATTTTAGCACACTTCGATCCTGCCCACCAAACTAAGTTGGAGACAGATGCGAGTGACTTTGTATTAGGTGCCGGACTCTCTTAGTTCTGTGAAGATGAGAAGTGGCACCCGGTGGCCTTTCATAGTAGGAAGTTCCACCCAGCGGAAATCAATTATGATGTACATGACAAAGAAATGACTGCCATAGTGGCAGCATTCAAGGAATGGGAACATCTATTTAGGTCGGTAGAGGGTGAGATCGCGGTTTATACCGATCACAAGAATTTGGAGTACTTTAATAGTACGAAGACCCTCAACCGCTGTCAACATCGCTGGGCAGAGTTCCTGCAGCCTTTCAATTTCAAGGTAGTTTACCGTGAAGGGAGGCTAAATATGAAGGCCGATGCGCTGTCAAGGCATGGAGACCACCGCCCTGAAGGGGGGAGTAATTCTCTGTCAGACACACTAAAGCGGTTTTTTCGCCCAGGACAATGGGTTGTTGGGTAAGAGAGACACCTCTTACATCCTCATTCATTCGCTGCCTGTCAAGGCTACCAGTTGCTGAATACATTCTTGGATGCGTTACGCACAGCTGTGAAACAGGATCCCGACTATATGAGGGACTTAAAGGCTGTATTAGCTGGAGACAAAGGTGGCGACCGCAATCTGGCGATAGAAAGGATTGCCTTCCTGTCAAAGGACCTTGTTGTAAGAAGGGATCTTCTCTTATACAAGAATACGTAGTACGTTCCCAACTCACAAGATCTGAAGGACAAGATCATGGAAGCCGAACATGACTCCCGTATTGCGGGACACTTTGGGACATATGAAACGGTAGGCAGGGTTAGGGCTAACTTCTTTTGGCCTAAGATGTATGAGAGTATTACGGACTATGTTCGCACATGTGATACCTGTCAACGGAACAAGTCTGTTAAGTATAAGAAGTTTGGTCTGTTGGAACCTGCTGGAGTACCCTTGAGACCTTGGATGGATATCTCAATGGACTTCATAGTAGCACTACCGGAATCAGAAGGGTATACCAAAATTTAGGTAATCGTGGATTGATTCTCAAAGATGGCACACTTTATACCTTTGGCCACAGAGATCCCGATCAAGGATATGGCTCTGATATTCCTGAAGGAAATTTGGCGACTCCATGTGGTTTCAGAATCTATTATCTCTAACCGAGATAGTTGGTTCACATCCAAGTTTTGGATGAGTCTGATGCAACAGTTGCAATTGAAACTACGGTTATCGACCGCTTTCTATGCTGAGACTGATGGGCCGACTGAGCGGGTGAACCAGACCTTGGAAGAATAGTTACAAAATTATTGTTCATATCAACAGGATGATTGAGCTTCGCTACTACCTTTAGCGGAGCATGCGTACAATGCATCCACCTCCGAGTCCACTAAGTTGTCTCCGTTTGAGATCAACTATGGCTTTAACCCACAGACCAATTGGTCAGGTGCAGTCTCGGAGCGACAAGGTGTTCATCCAAGTAGCAAGGTATTGGTAAAGAACTGGGAAGGTGTCTGGTAAGAAGTCCGAGATACACTTAAGCGAGCTCAAGAGAGACAGAGGAAATGGCATGACCAGAAACGGTTGCCAGCGGCGGAATACACTACGATAGAAGATGTGACCAATGGCAGGGCAAAGAAGGCTGACCGCATGATGCTCAACTGAAAGAACATCCACCCTGAGCGACCTATGAAGAAGCTGGACCACCAAATGTTTGGACCCTTTGTGGTCAAGCGTAAGGTGGGTAACCGAGCCTATGAACTCCAGTTGCCTGCCCGATGGTCAATCCATTCGGTATTCATTGTCGGACTCTTAGAACCCTATGGTGAGGACCCAGGTGGTAAAAGGACCAAGAAAGTCCGTGTTCCCGAGATAGTGGATAATGAGCCCAGCTACATTATTGAGGCAATTGTAGACAGTCGATGGTATGGTAATATGAAAGCGAAGTTTCCAAATCGCTTTGTACAATACCTAGTTTCATGGGAAGGCTATGGCGCAGAGGAGAACTCTTGGGAGCCATATGAGATGCTAGAGGGCACTGGCTTAAAGGCCATGAAAGATTTCCACTATTCGTATCCTCACAAACCCAGAGACCATAGGGTTGAGGGAGAGCCAACCTGGGGAAATAAATGATGACGTTAGTGGACCGGGTGGGTCCTGAGAGAAGAGGCGAGTGATGTAATGACCCTATGAAATAGAGCTATGGCAACCTACGTCTATGCCCATAGATAAGACAAAGAGGTTGAATGGTAGACTAGGCGGACATCTTGAAGGATGTCCAAGGGATATCCGATGGTCCGGGTATCCCATAGAACAGAAGGTACTTCAGGAATAGGAGTACCTAGGTAGAGGGGATAAAGTGACTACGTCCGCTGCGACCTAAGGATAAGTCGGAAAGGAGGGTAAGTTTACCCTCTCTAAGCAAGTCACGTTACCCTACCATGGAGACCAGTTTCGTGTCACCATGGACATAATTACCCTACCTTTGGGATACTATCACCCTACCTTCTGTCAGAAACATTCTCGGAGGAATTTTGGGAAAAGTTAGGATTGTTTGTCACGCAAGGACGATTGATGAGCAATTGGTTGCACATGGATTGGAAGGCTACGGGAGGGGTAATAGTGCTCCAAACATGCTCTAACTTGGCAGAAATATTCCTAAGAGGTACCTGCGGCCCCAGGGTTCGCCCCGGGCGTCATGGGTCAAAATGGGTGGAGTTGCCGTTTTACTAGCTAAATGGAATCAATCAAGACATGTCCATAACACTGTATACGTCGCTGCCGTCCCTCTGACCTGAGGCTGTTCGCAGGATATATAAGGGGGCAGGGTGAGAAGGTCAGGTACCTTCTCCAAAAGGAAAGGAGTAAAACGGACCATAACTGACAGAGTTAGCATGAGCTATCCGGAAGAGTCCCCAAGTAGTCCTGGGTGGTGCCGGAGACATCGAGGAAGGTTTTATTCCAATCATGCCTACACGTGCCCCTTTGCCGTAGGCTCTCGATGGGTTGTTGGAAGACTCTAATAGCATGATACTTATCACGGTGAGTGGTGTGCCGAGGGTAAGGGACCATGGGTAGCGCCCATGGGTCCCACCGCCATCACAGCTCTCCGCGGGAGCGTCGTAGACCCTCTAAGTTCGCAATCTTGATAGATAGAACTTAGCTGGGAGACAGCTGATGTCTACAAGTGCTTGCCTAGATCATAGCACATGGGAAGAGAGTCATTTAGTTAACTTCCCCAGGTGTCTCGACAGTTAGCCACTGAAGAGACACCGATGCGCAGAGGTTTTCACTTCGGCAGGTGTATTGGTAAACACCTTGCAGGACTGATGCGCATATGGGAGATTTCTACTAGAGTACGCTGACACCTTAGGCCCTTCGGGGATACGGTAATGGTGCCCGACCAATCCTCACGAAGAAAGGGCATACTCATGTTGGTCGGGGTAACCTGATGGGGGAGTTTTTGGTATAAGTCGGACTACTTAAAGATTATACGAGAACTCTCCTACCCTGACACAATCAACATCCTCTCGAGAGACTTTAATTGAGATAAGCCTGAGCTTAACGATATTAAGTTTTACCGTTTACTTTTATTCTTTACACTTTGTAAGAGCTGTGTTCGAGAGATTCGAAGTTTGGTACTGTCGCATCCTTGGGATCCATCTTCCTGAGGGAGCCCCTGTTACATCAGGGGACCTGTTGTGATAGCTTATGCTAACCCCATCAATTTTGGTCTGTTTTACTCTGTTCTTTTTGGACAAGGTACCTGACCTTCTTACCTCGGGCCCCCACTTCGATATCCTGTGAATCGCCTCTCGTCCGATGGAGGGCAACAACTTATACAGTATTATAAACATGTTCTCATAGACTCCACTTAACTAGTAAGATGGCAACTTTACCCATTTTGGCCCATAATGCCTGGGGCGAACCCTGGGGCCACAGGTACCTGTTAGAAATAATTCTACCAAGTTACTGCATGTTTGGAGCACTATAGCTACTTCTGTACTCTTTCTATCAGGGTGCAAGTAAATGTCCATTTATTGTTAATGTGTAACAAACAATCCTAACCTTTCTCAGAATCCCTCTGAGCACATTTCTGACAGCAGGTAAAGTAATAGTATCCCAAAGGTAGGGTAAGTATATCTAAGATAATATGAAACCAATCCCCATGGTGGGGTAACATGACTCTCCTAGCAAGGGTAAACTCACCCAACCTTCCATCCTACCATTAGGCTAGAGCAGACCTAGTCACTTCACTTCCACTATATAGATACACCTATCCCTTAAGTACCTTCTCTTCTTGGAGATACTCTTACCATCAGATATCTCTCAGACTTGTTCTAATATACCTGTCTAGTCTACCATTTGACCTCCCAGCCTCATGTATGGGCATAGATGTAGGTTGCCATAGCCCTATAATGTAGGGTTATTACATCCCTCCCCTCTTCTCTAAGGACTGACCCAGTTCCCTAATACTCTCTTTTCTTTTCTCAATTTTGTTTACCCTCAACCCTATAGTCTCCTAGTTTATAGAGATATCAATAGTAGAAATCCTTGATAGCTTTTAAGCCAGTACCCTGTAGCATCTCATATCGCTCCCATGAGTTCTCCTCTGTACCATAGCTTTCCTGTAAATCTAGGTACTGTACGAAGTGATTAGGAAATTTTGTTTTCATATTACCATACTAGCAACTGTCTACAACTGCCTCCATAATGTAGCTGGGCTCATTGTCAACTATCTCTGGGATGGGGACTTTCTTAGTCCTTTTTCTACTTGGGTCCTTGTGATAGGGTTCTAAGAGTCTAACATTGAATACTGTATGGATGGACCATCTGGTAGGTGATTGGAGTTTATAAGCTCAGTTACTGACCTTATATCTAAGCATGAAAGGACCAATCATTCAGAGGTCCAGCTACTCTATCGATCTCTTAGTGTAGATGTTTTTGTGACTGAGCATCATACAATTAGTCTTCTTAGCCCTGCCATTGGTTACATCTTCCCCCATGACTTATTTCAGTAATGGCCGCTATTTCTGATCATGCCAGTTCCATTGTCTCTCATGAGCTCGCTTAAGTGTATCTTGGACTTCTTGCCCTACACCTTCTCACTTCTTTACTAATAGCTTGCTACTGAGGTGAATACCTAGTTGCTCCGAGACAGAACCTGACCAGTTAGTCCTTGACTTAAAGCCACAGTTAATCTCAAACAAAGATAACTTAGTAGACTCAGAGGTAGATGTATTATATACATACTCTGCCATGGGTAGTAGCAGTGCCCGATCATCCTACTAGTATGAACAATTATTTCTTAAGTATTACTCTCAGGTCTAGTTCATGGACTTAGTCTACCCATCAGTCTCAGGATGGAAAGTAGTTGATAGCTGTAGTTTCAATTGCAATTGTTGCATCAGGCTCATCCAAAACTTGCAGGTAAGTTGGCTGTCTCAGTCAGAGATAATAGATTCTGCATGCCCATGGAGCTGCCAAACTTCCTTCAGAAATATCAGAGCCAAATCCTTTATAGGGATTTTTGTAGCCAAAGGTATAAAATGAGCTATCTTTGAGAATCTATTCACAATTACTCAAATTTTGGTATACTCCCCTGACTCCGGTAGTTCTACTATGAAGTCCATTAAGATATCCATCCAGAGTCTTGAAGATACACTAATAGGTTCCAGCAAGCTAAACTTCTTGTGCTTCACAGACTTGCCAGTGTTCCATTGACTGGTATCTTATGTACGAACATAGTCTATAATGCTCCCATCCATCTTAGGCTAAAAGAAGTTAGCCCTAACCCTACCTACGGTTTTGTATATTTCAAAGTATTCCACTATACAGGTATCATGCTCAACTTCCATGATCTTATCCTTCAAATCTTATAAGTTAACATTATCCCTCCTATTCTTCTACAGGCGGAGATCTCTTTCTATTCGCAGAATGCAGTCGATGCCTTTGTCCTCTGCCAATACAGTTTTTAAATCTATCATATAGATAGGATCCTGTTTTGCTATGATGTGCAGTGCATCCAAGAATGCTGACTGTAACCAGTAACCTTGACAGGCTAACATGATTTATGGGGAAACCAGTCAGGACCGGGATCCCACTCACTCATAGCAACTATTAGAAAATCAAATATATCTTTTATTATCTCAATGAATAATTATGACAGAGCATTGAAATCTTTTGTGTAAGTACTTTAGAATATAGAGAAGTGGAATATGTAAACTTTATTGCATAATAATAAACTGTTCCTCTTGTATAGAGTTTTTAAGATGGCTACTTTGAAACAAGACTACTATGGTTTTTCAGGATAGAAAAACAGCAAAACATATTGGAAGTATCTTTATAAGTGGGTTGAGAGATTGAATAAGCCTTATAAGCTTATAGGTAAGGGTTATTCTTCATTTGTTGTTAATTTCGAATATTATAATCCCTAGTAGCAACTGATAGAAAGTAAACAAATTCTGTATATATAACAATAGGATAACCTATTTCTGTAGTAACTGACACCTGTTACCTCTTTGAATTTGCTTTATAAGGAGTGTTTATGCAGGTATACAGATCTCCAAATTGTGTAGAGAATCTTTTTACATGCTAGATCCTAGTACTATTTTAAGTAAAAACAGAGATTAATAAATTTAAACTATTAGGCTATTCTAATTACATATATATATATCATAGTATAAATGGTTTTATATACTTATTAAATCCTGAGAAAACTATTAGTAAGGTTTCAGACAGTTTAGAGGATTTATTTTTATAATATTATAGCTGTATAATAGTTTACCTACAGTTCATAATCTGCTTTAACAAATAAAGTCATAGGATATGGAAAACATATCTACTGAACTCCATATTAGGCATATTTACTCAGATAGGTACTGTTACACAGGATGCAAAATATCAAATTTGTAGACCACTTTAGCAATAAGTTATTCTATGGTTGGATATGTTAAATATGGGTATTGTTTTCTTACTTTCTATTAATTCCTACCAAGTACTGCAATATTAAAAATTGGCAATAAATAAACTAGAGAACTATTAGCTATGAATCTATAAAACTTGTTCAATCTCTCAACCTAGTTATAAAGATACTTTTTATAGGTGTTTCAGTTTTTCTATCCTGCAAAACCTTAGTACTCTGATTTGAGAGTAGATATCTTAAAAACTCTACACAAGAGGAACAGTTTATTATTATGCAACAAAGTTTACATATTCCAGTTCTCTATATTCTAAAGTACTTACAGAAAAGATTCCAATGCTCTCTTATAATTATTCATAGAGATAAGCAAAAATATGTTTGATTTTCCAATGGTTGCCATGGGTGAGTGGGATCCCAGTCCTGATCGGTTTCCCCGTAAATGATGTTACCAGTAAGTGTGGCTGTAAGAGCTCTCCCTTCTGGCCTACAACTCCTTGTCCAGAACAAAAAAATGGCTTCTGTGTCTGTAACAGAGAATTCCTACCTGCTTTATGGCAGTAGTCCCTATACCTAAACAGTGCATCTGCCTTGATATTCACTCTTCACTTACAGTAATACACCTTGAAATAGAACAGCAGGAGGAATTCTGCCTGGTGATACTGTCAATGGTTGAGGATTTTTGTACTGTTGAAGTACTTCAAGTTTTTGTGATCTGTATAGATCGCAATCGTGCCCTCTATCGACCTAAGTAAATGATCCATTTCCTTGAAAGCTGCCACTATGGTACTCATCTCCTTATTAAGGATATCATAATTGGTCTCAGCTGGGTGAAATTTCCTACTGTGAAAGGCCACTGGGTGCCACTTCTCATTTTCATACCACTGAGACAGCACTGTACCTAATGCAAAGTTACCTGCATCTGTCTCCACCCTAGTAGGCTGGATGGGATTGAAGTCTGCTAGGATTGGCCCCAGAGTGAAGGCTTTCTTTAAGTGCCAGAAAGCTTGATCACTGGCAGGAGTCCAATCAAATCAAATATCCTTCTTAGTGAGGTCTGTTAATAGTTTAGGAATCTTGCTAAACTTCTCTATGAATCTTCTATAGAAGTTGGTGGAGCCTATAAAACTTTAGACTTTGATGACATTAGTTGGTAGCTTCTATTACAATATGGAATCCACTTTCTCCATTGTCATTGATATCCCTTTTTCAGATATCCTATAACCTAAGAACTCAATCTCATTCCTGTGGAAGAACAACTTCTTTAGGTTTGCACATAGTCGAGCTTCTCCCAGCCTTTCCATCACGCTTCTTATCAGAACAACATGTGCCTCGATAGGCTCTAAATAGATTAGAATATCATCCATATAAGTGACAACTCCTTCATCAAGCATATCTCAGAACAGTTCATTTATGATGCTCTGAATAGTAGTGGTAGTATTGCATAATCCAAAGGGCATAACCTTGAAATAGTATAACTTATACCAATAATGAAAAGCAGTAAGCTCTTCATGTGAGCATGTATCCTGGTAGGTCTTCTTGGCCACATGGACTCCCTAATACCTGTTCTTTTGGTCCATTGAGGTATATACTGTATCTTTTGCAAGACTTTCTCTCAACTAATTTATTAATGGGAGAGGATACCTTTTTTTCACCATTATCTTGTTTAGCCCTCTATAATCTATCATCAACATCAAGGAGCTATCAGGCTTTGGGACAAATAGTATAGGAGCTGCAGATGTGGAAGTCGATCTTTCTATCTTTCCTATTCTCAACATCTCATTGAGAAACTCACAGAGTGCTTTCAGCTCCTTCTCTGACAGTGGATCGATAGGCCCAAATGGAGGCTCATTTCTCAGGATCAAGTCTATTCTATAATCATACTTGAAATGCATTAGTAGAGCCTCAATTTGTTCTTGATAAAAAATATCACCACAATTGTTATACTCGAGTAAGAGTTGGATTGTAATATCTTCGCCTTTCGCATCAGCAAGTTGGATTGTCCAAAGAAGATATACATTTTTAGGATCCTCTGCTAGTAGCTTCTCATTAGACATATATACTAACTACCTCTGCTCTGTCAGGCAATTCAGTTTACAGAACTCCAAGCACCAGTTCAGTGATCCTACTTTCTAATTGATGTCAGAGCTGTGGTTCTTTAATAACACAGGCACATAGCCATTGACTCTAGTGTTGGCTATATCTGCTACCTCACGGTACATACCATTTATGTGATCACCTGTCTTCAGATCTAATAACTTGGTATAATGATGACCTTATCCTTATATGTGATTACTACTTGCATCATGTATTGGTATATGAATCCTTCTCTATACATAAGGACCTTGAGTAGTTTTAACCCATTGACTACTTAGCACTGGGCCAGTAGCTCTGCTATCTAACAACAATAGTGC
>LN890952.1:98505-115216 GCA_900010015.1 Tuber aestivum
GTGAAACTACGGTTATCAACTGCTTTCCACCCTGAGACTGATGGGCAGACTGAGCGGGTGAACCAGACCTTGGAACAATACTTACGAAATTATTGTTCATATCAACAGGATGATTGGGCGTCATTACTACCTTTGGCAGAATACGCATATACCACATCCACCTCTGAGTCAACAAAGTTATCTCCATTTGAGATTCACTATGGTTTTAACCCAAGGACCAACTGGTCGGGTGCAGTCTCGGAGCAGCAAGGTATTCACCCCAGTAGCGAGCTATTGGTAAAGAATTGGGAGGGTGGCTGGCAAGAAGTCAGAGAGACACTTAAGCGAGCTCAAGAGAGACAACGGAAATGGCACGACCAAAAAAGGTTACCGTCTCCGGAATACGTTACGATGGAAGATGTGACAAATGGCAGAACAAAGAAAGCTGACCGCGTGATGCTCAATCGAAAGAACATCCCCACTAAGCGACCTATGGAGAAGCTGGACCACCGAATGTTTGGGCCCTTTGTGGTCAAGCGCAAGGTTGGTAACCGAGCTTATGAACTCCAGTTGCCTGCCCGGTGGTCAATCAATCCGGTACTTAATGTCGGACTCTTAGAACCCTATCGTGAGGACCCAAGTGGTAAACGGACTAAGGAAGTCCCTGTCCCCGAGATAGTAGATAATGAGCCCAGCTATGTTATCGAGGCAGTTGTAGATAGTCGATGGTACGGTAATATGAAAGCGAAGTTTCCAAATCACTTCGTACAGTACCTAGTTTTATGGAAAGGCTATGGAGCAGAGGAGAACTCTTGGGAGCCATATGAGATGCTGGAGGGCACTGGCTTAAGAGCCATGAAAGATTTCCACCATCGGTACCCCCATAAACCCAGAGACCATAGGGTTGAGGGAGAGCCGAACCGGGGAAATAAAAGACGACGTTAGCGGACTGGGTCGGTCCTTGGAGAAGAGGGGAGTGATGTAACGACCCTACGTTTTAGAGCTATGGCAACCTAAGTCTACGCCCATACATAAGACCAAGAGGTTATATGGTAGACTAGGCGGGCATGTCTGAGCATGTCCGGGAGATACCCGATGGTCCGGGTATCCCGAAGAACAGAAGGTGCTTTAGTAACAGGTGTACCTAAGTAGTGGATGTAACGTGACCACATCGGCTTTCGTCCTAAGGATAGGTCGGAAGGCCGGGTGAGTTTACCCTGTCTAGGTAAGTCACGTTATCCTACCATGGAGACCAGTTTCGTGTCACCATGGACACACTTACCCTACCTTTGGGACACTATTACCCTACCTTCCGTCGGAAACGTTCTCGGAAAGATTCCGTGTAATGTTAGAATTGTTTGTTACGCAGTGACGATCGACGGGCACTTGTTTGTACATTGATCGGAAGACTACGGGAGGAGCTAGAGTGCTCCGAACATGCTGTAACTTGGCAGGATTATTCCTAACAGGTACCTGCGGCCCCAGGGTTCGCCCCGGGCGTCATGGGCCTAAATCAGTGGAGTTGCCGTATTACTAGTTAAATGGAATCAATGAAGACATGTCCATAACACTGTATACGTCGCTACCGTCCGTCCGACCGGAGGCTGTTCGCAGGATATATAAGGGGGCAAGGTGAGAAGGTCAGGTACCTTCTCCAAAAAGAACGGAGTAAAACGGACCATAACTGACGGAGTTAGCGTGAGCTATCCGGAAGGGTCCCTCGAGCAGTCCCGGGTAGTGCCGGAGACATCGAGGAAGGTTTTACGCCAATCATGGCTACACGTGCCCCTTTGCCGTAGGCTCTTTATGGGTTGTTGGAAGACTCTAATAGCATGATACTTATCACGCTGAGTGGTGTGCCGGAGGTAAGGGACCATGGGTAGCGCCCACGGGTCCCGCCACCGACACAGCTCTACCTGGGAGCGTCGTAGACCCCGCAAGTTCGCAATCAAGAAAGATAGAACTTAACCGGAGAGCACCTGCTATCTACGGGTGCTTGCATAGATCATAGCACATGGGAAGAGAGTCATTTAGTTAGGCTTCCTAGGAGTCTCGACAGTTAGCCACTGGCGAGACACCGATGCGCAGAGTTTTCACTCCGGCAGGTGTATTGGTAAACACCTCGCAGGAACTGACGTGCATATGGGAGATTTCTGCTAGAGTGCGCTGACACCTAAGCCCTTCCGGGATGCGGTAATGGTGCCAGCAACCCTCACGGAGAAGGGTATGCTCATGTTGGTCGGGGTAACCTGATGGCGGAGTTTTTGGTATAAGTCTGACTACTTAAAGATTATACGAGAACTCTCCTACCCCGACACAATCAACATCCTCTCGAGAGACTTTAATTGAGATAAGCCTGAGCTTAACGATATTAAGTTTTACCGTTACTTTTATTCTTTACAATTTTGCAAGAGCTTTTGTTCGAGAGATTCGAAGTTTGGTGCGGTCGCATCCTTGGGATCCATCTTCCTGAGGGAGCCCCCGTTACACCGGTCTGGTACTGGCCAAGCGGTAACGGTTTCCACCTTGGCGTTATCCATCCGAATGCCCTCAAGGCTGATGATGAACACTAGGTATTCAACGTGAGTGACATGGAATTCGCATTTTTGTGGTTTGAGCTCAAGGTCGACTTCTCGTAGGGCGTTCAGTACTCAGCGTACATGTTCCACATGTTCTTCCTCGGTCTTGCTATAAACCAGGATGTCGTCAAGGTAAGCTGTGCAGAACCCATCCAGCCCATTGCGGAGCACTTTGTTGATGAAGGCTGGGAAGGTGGCAGGGGCGTTGGTGAGACCAAAGAGCATTACATTGGAGTTGAACAGCCCATAGCGTATACAGAAGGCAGTTTTCCAGCGGTCTTTCTTCTGCATCAGGATCTGGTTGTAGGCACTGCGAATATCAAGCTTGGAATATATTTTAGCTTCCGCGATGTTCATGAAAGTCTCGGTTAACAGGGGGAGGGGACCACGGTCCTTGATAGTGCCTTCGTTGAGTCCACGGTAATTGACGCAAAGGGGGAGGGTGCCGTCCTTGTTTTTGATAAACAGGACTGGGGACGCCGCCAAGGAAGTGGAAGGACTGATAAAGGTCTTTTCTAAGTTCTCGTTGATCCATCCTTTTAGGGCAGCCAGTTCCGGTGGGGACAGATTGTAAAGGGGCCTGAACGGTGGGGTAAAGCCGGGCTTGAGGGGTATTTCGTGGTCGACTCCAGGCCAACTGGGAGGCAACTAGGTGTGTTCCTTATCCAGGAACACTGGCAGGAAGTCATGGTAGACGGGGGGAACGATCTCTTTTACTTCTTGTTGTTCTAACACTGTATGGTCAAGGGCGCGTTGGAGGGCATTGGCTTTGAGGAAGTGCGGAATCTCGTATTCGATTCCTGGGGTACCTGTTACGTCGGCGGTGCAGTGTTTAAGGCAATAGTCGGATTCGAAGGTGACAGTATTGGAGGCGAAGCGGATTGTGACATCATGTTGTTTTAACCAGGCAATGCCAAGAGTGAGGGGGTAACCACTCAATTTAGTGATAAAGGCAGGGACGGATTCTTTGTGATCATTTATTTTTAGGTCGAAACGTGCGATATGGGTAATGGCTCTAAAGCTACTAGTAATGGATCTCCCATCGATAACCGAGAGGTGTACAGGTTCTTTGAGTTGGGTCATGGGAAGGTGGTAATGGCTAGCGAAGTCTTTGTTCCTGAAAGCATATCTAGTTGCTCCAGAATCGATTAGGGCGTGGGCTCGGATTATGTGTTAGTTGTCTATGATATCACAGGCGGCTACCAAGTCGTTATCCTCAATTCCATTTTCCATTTCGTCCAGAGATAAACTAGAAATAACTAAACAAGGAGAAGACTTAACATGTCCCATGTCAGTGCTGGAGGCTGCACATGGGACCACTAGTTTTCTGACTCTTCTTGGGCAGGGAGGGGCTCCTCAGGAGCGGGGACAGTGTGGGTGCTCAGGCTGGCCCGTTGCATAGGGCGGGGCCCCTTGTTGGGACAAGCGCGAGCCCTATGTCCATGCCCTCCACAGTAGAGGCAGAGGCCGCAGTTGATACGGGCTTGCCTTTCGGCAGTGGTGAGCTTCTGACGACCTGCAGAGAGGTCCATGCGGCCAGAGGCGGTACCGGTGGCTGTGGAGGAGGAGGCAGGAGAAGCTGCTGGGGTGCGAGGGGCGGCGGGGGCTGAGGATCTCCAGGACGTTGAGGAGGAACCTTTCTTTTCGGCGGCGCGGGTGCGGACATTGTTGTCAAGTTGTTTGAGGAGGGAGAGGTAGCCATTCAAGGATTCTGGGAAGGGGAAGAGGTGTACCAGGGCATCCTTCAGCTCAGTGCTGAGGCCTTGGTAGAGGGCGGCACGTTTGGCAGCGTCATTCCAGAGGGTGTCGCCCGCCAGGCGTTGGAAGTTGGCAAGGTATTCCACGAAAGGCCGGTTCTTTTGCTGGAGGCTCCTGAGAGCGCATTCGGCTGTTTGGCCCCTGTTAGGGTCGCCGAAGGCCTGTTCTAATTCAGCGTAAAATAGATTCATGTCTTCGAGGTTGATACGGTCAGGTAAGACCAGGTGTTGGATCTGGAGGAAAGCGCGTCCGCGGAGGAGGCCAATGGCATAGCCAAGACGGTGTTGTTCACTGGTGAACCAGTGGGTGTCACCCTAAAGGTTCATCCGTAGCTGGGTGATGAAGGGGCGGAGCTTTTCGGTAGTACCATCGAATTGCTCAGGATCAGGGATCGACACTTGTTTGTTGCCGCCAGCAGGGGCTGTGGCACCGGGGGCAGGCATGAGGGCGAGGGCAGTGTTCAGGGACGTGATGGTAGCGTTGGCCTGTGTGAGGCTGGCTTCCACTATGAGAAGACGGGCTTCCAAGCCCTGGTACTTGGTTCGGCCGTCGTCCCATTCTTGGGTTAAGAGGTTGCAGTATTGTTGTAGCTGCTGATATTGGGGGGCCTGTTCGGTGGCAGGAGGGGCAGGTAGTCCTAGTATCTGGTTGGCCAGATTTCTGGCCAGGGTGAACTGGTTCTGGATCTGGTCAACAGAGTGTTCTTGGATATCTTGGTTGGTGAGGCCTCCAAGGGCCTGAAGGGGGCCGATCACCTCAGGGGTGAGCTGGGACATGGTGCGGTGTGGGTTGGGTCCTGGCAGACGCAATCTTGTGTAATGGACAAGGTCTGAGGGTCGGGTAGCCCAAGACAAACCACGACAGGGAGAGGCGAGGGTTCGGAGGCGAGGTCTAGGAACAGGCGTACAACCAAAGCGAGTTGTACGATATTCAGGAGGTCAGGGGGTCAGGGTCAGGGTTCAGGGGTTCCAGAGGACGTGGAGTATGAGAGACTGTAATACGTAGGTAGAGGTGTCCGAAGGAGATTACCAGATTGCGTAAAGAACATAAAATATGAGGGGGCACACCCCCTCATATAGAAGAAAATCCTCCCCTGATCACTAATACAAAAGAAACTCCTTGGCGTCGCGAGCAGCCGCGATGTCTCCACCATGGTCTGCCAAGTTCCGACACGCGGCCACATGTCCCAATCAAGTGCCAAAGAAAATCCTACACATAGCAACCAAAAACCCCAACCAATATATGCGACCAAAAATCCAATAACTGTTACATCTCTGTAACTGGGTGGCCGTGACAGACCATTCGATAGCAATCAGAAAAGGTTTCATACTTGATCTCAACCAAGGTCAAAAACTAGCCAGCCTTGTAGTCATCTCTTTAAATATAGGGATGCCACTTAGCTTCCCTAGCTTCCTGCATCTAAACTTTAACCAGGAACAATATTGGTTTCACAACTTCTCTCATAGTGCTTGTGCCTAATAGTTATATTGGTCCTTCTTCTCATCACTCCAGTCCTTGCAATATAGTTCCAAAAAAGGAGTGACATTGGGTAAGAAGTCAGTCTCCTTATCAGAACTGGCATTAAAGTTAGAATCACCCGGATCTCCTCTGCCAGCTCCAAAGAATCCGCCTTCTGGAGGTTTATTACCACCTCCACTGCCTCCAGTGTTACCCCCGAAGGTTTCCCTTAGTCTCTCATAACTACCAAAGTACTACCCTTGACTACCATGATTCCCAGTATCTGAAGGACCACCTCCTGATGGTACTGATGGTGGTACTGAGCATGCTGGCTGGCTATTCTGTGAGGGTATCAGGTTTGGCACAACCTACAACATCTTTAACTATTCTGTTAAAGGGGGGCAGGTCTCCAGGTATTCTGGAGGTCTCTCATAACCTCTCTTTAAGCAATACCTACATAGGGGTTCTCTCCTTTTCCTTTTCTTTCCTGTATCTTGTCTGCCAGTGACGACACCTGAAGGACTCTCTACTATATCAAGCTGTGGGAAGTAATAGAAATAATCATCTTTGGCCCCATATCCTTGGCAGAATGGTGAACAGTAGAGTCCTCATATAGGTAGTGGTAGCCTGAGGACGAAAAAGCCAGCATTACTTTAAGGTTTGACTGGTGCTGTTGGTACTTGAATTGGAGGTCAACAGGCTTGGTTAGGAGTAGTTGCGATAGCGATAGGAGTGCCTTGAGAGGCAGTAGTAGGATGTGGGTTCCCTTCTCTTAGGTTGTTGAACTTTTCCCATATTCTTTCAACTGATTCCACAAGGCCAGGTGATCCTTGCCATATAACAGGCCATGGGACAGAAACCAGAGTAGCTGTTGGTATCATGACTGACCTGATCATGATGGGTAGAGGGAGGAGGGTCTGGGATACAGGTAACTGTACTAGAGTTACTGTGATCGATGAAGAGGAAGACCTTAATGGTCTCATAATAGATTCAGGTAGTAGTCATGAGGACATGTGTCATCTTTTTCCTGTGATAGGACTAACCAAATAGCTCTGCACAATCGACATAGACAGTGAACAAGTTGTAACATGGTTGTAGAGCTGAGCTGTCCTGGATCCTCCTGAATTTATACTTTCCAGAATCTGTAACCCTAGTGGGCTTAACTCCGGCCTCTGCCACTTATCCCTAGCCTACAGTCTTAGCTACTGTAAAAGGTTATTCAATTCATCAGTCAACAATAGGAATGCTGGGGCAGCCTTAATCACTAACATATCATTATCCTCATCAATATGATACCCTTCCTGCCAAGCCTTCTCCAAGGTATCCATCAGAATTTTCATCTGGTACTGATTATCCAGTATTGTGACAAAGGTATCTAGTAGCCTTTTCATCTATGTCACCAAGGACCTAATGATTTCCTTTCTAAACAACTTTTGTTGCTTCTGACTCTAGTGTAACGGTTCTTTCCTTTCACTAGTAACCTTATGGGCTGCTTCTCATAGGATATAGGATTTGACATAGTGGGAAGAAAACTCAGCAACTTAAATTGAGGAAGGTCCATGGGTACCGTGTCCTTCTTCATCTGGATCAACAAAACCCTACATAACACTTTGAGCAAAGAAGAGGTTATTCATGAAGAATAGTGTGGTAAGGCCAGCATGATAAAGTACTAAATCATGACAATGTTTGTGGACTTCAACAGGAACTGCATCAAGGAGCAGCTATAGACTGGTCCTACCAATGCCCGTAACATCTGTAATAATAGAGGCCCTAAAAATGGCTACTTGAAGAGAGTCATTATGAATCCCAAAACTGCTATCAGAAGTCGACAATTCCTCTTCTACCATAACTGTCAAAGCAGATATGATTTCTTAACCTCTGTGCAAACAAAAACCAAAATCAGGACATGAGTTAAGCAAGAAGGTCACTTAATGATATCCTGTAAGGAGGGCTCCCTTAGGTAGATAGAAACCCTTTGGATGTGACTACACCAAACTTGAAATCTCTCGAATACTGCTCTTGCAAAATGTAAAGAATAAAAGTAAATGGTAAAACTTAATATTGGTAAGTATGAGCTTATTTCAATTGAAGTTTTTCTCAAGAGGATATTACTTGTATTGGGGTAGAAGAGTTCTCATATAATCTTTAAGTAGTCAGACTTATACCAAAAACTCCCCCAGCAGATTATACCAATTAACATGAGTGTGCTCTTCTCTACTAAGAATTGCCTAGCAGCCATACCACATTCTCAAAGGGCTTAAGGTGTCAGCACACTCTTGCAGCTATCTCCCATATGTACATCAGTTTACATGAGGTGTTTACCAATATACCTACCAGAGCAGAATCTTCTGTGCATCAGAGACTTGTTAGTAGCTAACTGGTGAGACACTCAGGAGAGTTTGCTAAATGATTCTCTTCCCATGTACTATGACCTATCTAAGTACTCATAGACATCAGCTGTCTTTCGATTAAGTTCTATCTATCTTAACTATGAACTAGGAAGGCGTACGATACTGCCTCGGAGAGCTATCATAGTAGTGCGACCCATGGGCACTACCCATGATTCCTTACCCCCAGCATACCACTCACGATGATAAGAATCATACTATTAGAGTCCTAAAACAACCAACAAAGAGCCTGCAGCAAAGGGGTACATGTAAACTTGAGTAGTGCAAAACCTTCCCAGATGTCTCCAGCACTAGCCAGGACTATTCTAGGGACCCCTCCAGATAGCTTATACTAACTACGTCTGTTTTGATCTACTTTACTCCATTCTTTTTGGAGAATGTACCTGACCTTCTCACCTTGGCCTCCTTGTACATCCTGCAAACAGCTTCTAGTCGGATAGATGTTGGTGAGTTATACAGGGTTATAGACATGTCTTCATAGACTCCACTTAACTAGGAATATGGCAACTTCACCCATTTTGGCCCATAATACCTGGAGTGAACCCTGGGGTCGCAGGTACATGTTAGAAATAATTCTGCCAAGTTATAGCATGTTTGCAGCACTATAGCTCCTTCTATGGTCTGCTGATCAGTTTGCAAGCAAATGCCTATTAATTATTATTGTGTAACAAACAATCCTAACATTTCTTGGAAACCCTCTGAGAATATTTCTGATGAAAGGTAGGGTAATAGTGTCCCAAAGGTAGGGTAAGTACACCCATGGTGACATGAAACCAGTCCCCATAGTTGAATAACATGACTCTCCTAGGCTGGATAAACTCACTCCACCTTCTGGCTCCCCCCCACTATTAGGCCAGAGTAGACCTAGTCACTTTACTTCTACCATATAGATATACCCATTCCTTAAGTACCTCCTGTTCTTGGAGATACTCTCACCATCAGATATCTGTTAGATATGCTCTACCACACCAGTCTAGTATACCATATGACCTCCAGGCCTCATGTATGGGTGTAGACGTAGGTTACCATAGCTCTATAATATAGAGTCATTACAAGATGTTTCCTCTATTTACTAATTGTGGAGCTCAATCTGATCAAGCTTAAGAGCTCTAACTATGCTCTCTGTTGATGGTTAAAGACCAGGGAGTCTGGTAGCCAAAGAGGTCTTTGAAAGTATCTTTTCCAGCCAGGCAGGATCTCTTGAAATCTAATTTCCGTTGAATAGAAAGAGTCTGAAAGCACACTATACTGACTTGATAGTTTCAGGCTTAAATGTCTTTTTCCTTGGTCGCTGCAGCATAGGAAAGATGTCTTCAATCTTGATAGTACTCTTGGGACCTAATTGCTATACACAATCTTCAAGATCTTACTTGTAATATGTTATAAGTAGAGCAGGATGCTAATATTGAGCATCTGGAAAATATATGTTGAATGGGAGGAGAGACATAAAAGATAAATATTATGGTCAATTACATACTTGATGAACTCATAGTTGTGCACATAGGTTGAATAGCTATCTACTATTAGGATGCGATACTAGTTGATACTATTGATGAAACGTGTTCATAGTTCAAATACCTCCTGAAACTACTATAATGTGATTTCAGTATTGGTACCACCTTTGGGGAAGGTGACAAAGAAGGCATGTTTCTTTTCTTTAATCTTAATGTTCGTATGATGTTCTATTAGGTAAGCATTAGCCTTAGATAATGAGAGTAGATAAGACTTATACTTCACCTCAAATTCCTTCTACAATAGTGATCCAATCATGACCACAATCTTAGATGAGACTGGGATTTTGATATGAGGTATGGCAGATCATGGTACCTGCTTCTCCTAATCTAATAGCAAATTCTTTTTCATCTGTATTCTACGTATCGTTATTGTTGACATGAAACTTGCATCAAATATGGTAGAAGAAATCAAGATACTTCTTAAATAAATCCATGTCAGTGTTCCGAGTACTTACCGTAATAACCGTATATTATAGAGTTATGGCAACCTACATCTATACCGATGCATGAGGCCTGGAGGTCACATAATAGACTAGGCAGAGATGCTAAAGCATGGCTGAGGGATATGAAATAGTCAGGGTATCTCTAAAAACAGAAGGTATTTAAGGAATAGGTGTATATATGTAGTAGAAGTAAAGCAACCATGTCTGCTCTGGCCCAAGGATATGTCAGAAGATCAGGTGAGTTTGTCCTAGCTAGAAGGGTCATATTACCCTACCAGGAGAACTGGTTTCATATCACTATGGACATGCTTATCCTACTTTTAGGATACAGGTACCCTACCTTCTATTGGAAATATTCTGAGAGGGATTTCGAGAAATGTTAGCATTGTTTGTAGTTGCAAAGACAATCGACAGGCATTTGCTTGCACCCTGATGAGAAGACTATAGGAGGAGCTATAGTGCTCTGCACTTGCTACAACTTGGCAGAATTATTTCTAACAGGTAGCTGCAGCCCCAGGGTTCACCCCACGTATCATAGACCAAAAGGAGTGAAGTTGCCATCTTGCTAGTTAAGTGGAGTCTATGAAGCCTGGTCTATCACACTATATAAGTCATCACTGTCTTTCCAACTGCAAGCTGTTTGTAGGATATACAGGGAGGCCAAGGTAAGAAGGTCAGGTACCTTCTCCAAAAGTAACATAATAACATGGATCAAAACTGATAGAGTTAGTATGAGCTATCTGCAGGGGTCCTGTCACGGACTATGACTAAGTGAGGCAGATTTCACAGGGCTCAGAATTCCAAGCCATAGGTATGTTGGGCTTTCACATGATGCAAGGTATCGCATCATAGTAGGTTATTATGTTTACCTGTTCATGACTCACAGTTGTGAGTCACACAATGTTATAATTTTCACACCTGACTCAGATTATGAGTCATGGGTTTCACTCAGGTGATGTGAGTTGTGCACCTGACTTGGTTATTGAGTTTTGATTGGTTTAAGGCATGTTGTGCTGCAACTCAGGAGAGTCAGCTGAGGGATTTCATATGAGTTGCAGTTGTGAGTCATAAGGTTCACGTGATGTGAGGTATAAGTCACGCTAGGTGAAGAGCTACTACATAAAGGGTCAGTAGGACCTGAGTATGAGCTCTTCACATGTTCTTTTAAGTTATTTCCTATGTATATTATTTACTCTTTACAAATGAAACCTACCTTTACACTCTTTAAGATTTATCTTAAGAAACCCGAGACCTGCCTCTCGTCTCATAGGAGAAGAGAGTAAGTCCTAAGGGCGGACTAAAGAAGAGTCAGAGGATAAGCGCGACTTGAAAGGAGTCAGAGAACTCAGCTATCTACCTCGCATAGGCAACAGCCTGAGATTTATTCCCTCCAGATTGAAGTAAGAATCGTTACCTGTCGCACCTCCACCTCTGGTAGGATTCTTATCAGGTCCCCAGAGTTGTCTTATATAGTGCTGGAGACATTTGAGAAGGTTTTACATCAAGCAAGGCTACATGTGCCCCTTTGCCATAAGCTCTTTATAGGTTGTGTAAGGACTCTAATATTATGATTCTTATCATAGTGAGTAGTGTGCCAGGGGTAGGGGACTATGGGTAGTGCCCCCAGGTCCCACTACTATCAGAGCTGTTTATGGGAGCATTGTAAGCCTTCTAAGTTTGCAGTCAAGTTAGATAGAACTGAACAGGAAGACAGCTGATATCTATGAATACTTGCATAGGTCATACTACAAGGGAATAGAGTCATTGAGCTAGCTCTCCTGGGTGTCTCCACAGTTAGCCACTGATAACACCCTGATGCAGAGAGGCTTTTACTACTGCAGGTATATTGGTAAACATCTTGCATGAACTAATATGCATGAAAGAAATTGCCTCAAGAGTGTTCTGACACCTTAAGCCCTTTGGGGATGTGGTATAGGTACTAGGCAACTCTTAGCAAAGAAGGGCATACTCATATTGGTCTGGGTAACCTGATGGGAGAGTTTTTGATATCAGTCTGACTTCTTAATAATTATATGAGAACTCTCCTACCCTGACACAATTAACATCCTTGTGAAAAAGACTCCAATTGAGATAAGCTAGTGCTTAACAATATTAAGTTTTACCATTACTTTTATTCTTTATACTTTACAAGAGCTGTGTTCAAGAGGTTTGAAGTTTGGTATAGTCACATCCTTAGGATCCATCTTCCCAGGGGAGCTCCCATTACACTTACTCTGTCTATACATTGTCCAACTTTGAAATCCAAGGTAGGATATCAACAGAGAAAGTACCTCAACTTGAACTAGTCCTCACCAACTTGGTTACTAGAATTCAGAGCATGAAGCATACTTAGAATTAGTAAATAGACATATCTACAGTGAGTTAGAAATCTATAGTCATCCTACTTCTTAATTTGGTTACTTAATGCCTTCTCCACAGAGTTAGACAAGAGCTGTTGCAATTCCTGAGCTGACTTTGCTGGTGTTCATTAGCAAAAATTATTCCTCCTTCAGATGAGCCTGCAGTCCATCCTGACACCAACTGGCAGGATTCTGCATCCACTGTGTCTAGTTCATCCCTTAATCTCGTACTAAGTGTAGTTGGGTCCAGTGCATCCAAACACTAAGCTTTAGTAAATCTCCATCCAGATCACATTCTAAGCAAGCTATGCTAAGTGGCCACTATCCTAAGATTCTAAGTCATTGTCCTAGTTACCACCCATTCATCCTACTACCTCCCCCTATTACCTCTCCAATTGCCTCTTCCTACCACTTACTCCAGCCACCTTTCCCTACTACTAGCCTCTACAACTGGTACTACTTCCTACTAGCTACTTACTACAAGCTCCCCTGACCCCTACCACTCCAACCACTCCTACTACTTCTACCACTTCAGCCACCCTCCCTGTAGTCCTAGGTGTGCATTGTTATCATTGCTATCTCCTTACATTGTTCTGCCAAGGTACTCATTTTGATACCAGATTCCACAGACAACCTTAGACCGCCATACCTGAGCCTCAGTACCCTGAGTCTACTTGATGCAGGCCTTCCAACCATGCATTAAATGTCTCTCTGATACCAATATTGGTGAAGTTATAGCCTGTTATAAAAATGGTGTTTTCCTTGTGAGGTATCAACTGTGATATCAGATTCAGTAGGCATCCCTTGGATGTAACATCTGCTACTAGGCACTCTCATTCTACTCCATGCAGGCTTTCTAATAGTATATTGAACATCTTTCTATCCCCAATATTGGTGCAGTTACAACCTGTTATGAAAATAGTGTTTCTCTGATGAGGTACTAATTCTGATGCCAGGTTACTTGGGCATCCCTTGCACATCATTTCTGATACTCAGCACCCTGATTCTACTCGATACAGTGTTTGCAATAGTGTACAGAACATCTTCCCAATGTTAATATTGGCAGAGTTACAGTATATTGTGCAAATATTGTTCTGTTAGTCAGTTGCTGAGTTTAATGGCAGATTCCTTGGGCGTCCCTTCAGCGTAGTGTCTGAGACCTAGCACCCAGATTCCACTTGATTCCCGCTCTCTAATGGTATATTGAACGTCTTTTTGATACCAATATAGGTGGAGTCAGGGCCTATTATGAAAGTGGTATTTCCCTGGCAAGGTACTGATTTGACACCCGATCCCTCAGGCATCCCTTAGGCGCAGCAAGTGATACTCAGCACCCTGATTCGACCCCATACAGGCTTTGCAACAGTCCATTGAATGTCTTCCTGACACTAATATTGGTAGAGCTACAACCTATTATGAGAGTAGTATTTTCCTGATGAGGTACTGATTTGATACCAGATTCCTTGGGTGTCGCTTGAGCGCCGCATCTGAGACTCAGTACCCTGATTCTGCTTGATGTAGGCTTTCTAATGGTGTATTGAACATCTTCCCAACCCTAGTATTGATGGAGCTACAACCTATTATAAAAGTAGCATTTCCCTAACCAGGTGCTGATTTGTGATACTAGGCTCCTCAGGTGTTTCTTCAGTGCAGCATCTGATACTCAGTGCTCCGATTCTACTCGATGTAGGCTTTCCAATAGTATATTGAATGTCTTCCTGATGCCAATATTGATAGTGTTACAGCCAGTTATGAAAATGGTACTTCCCTGGCATGATGCTGACTTTGATGCCAGACTTCTTAGGCATCCCTTGGGCACGGTATCTGATACTCAGCACCCTGTTTCTACTTGACACAGGCCTTGCAACGGCTTATTGATTGTTTTCCCATTGCCAGTATTGATGGAATTAGAGCCTTTTATAGAAATAGTACTTCCCTGATAAGATGCTAACTCTGCCACCAAATTCTGTGGGCATCGCTTGGGCACAGTATCAGATACTTAACGCCCTAATTCTACCTGATGCTGGCTTTCTAATAGTGCATTAAAAGTCTTCCTGACACTAATATTGCTGGAGTTACAGCCTGTTATTGAAGTAGTATTTCTCTAGCAAAATGCCGACTTTGAAGCCATCTTCCTTGGGCATCGTGTAGCAGAAGTATCTGAGACTTCACGCTCTAGGTCTACTCGACGCAGGCCTTTCAATGGTGTATTGATCGTCTTCCTGATACTAATATTAGTGGAGTTACAGCCTGTTATAAAAGTAGTATTTCCCTGGTAAGGTCCTGACTTTGACACCAGATTGCTCAGGCGTCCCTTCAGCACGGCATCCCATACTCAGCCCCCTGATTCTACTCAATGAACGCTTTCCAATAGTGTATTGAACATCTTCTTGACGCTAATATTGGAAGGATTATAGTCTGTTATGAAAGTGCATCAGCGAAAATTTCACTTTGCGTCCCGTGCGTCCCGTGCATCTGACGCACAGGACGCCCAAACGCAAACCGTTAATCTGGAGGCGACGTCCGCAGGACGTCGCGTCCAGATTTGCCTTCCTCTTGCGCAACCCGTCCTGACCCCACCGGACATGGATGCCGACGTCCCCTGCGTCCGGAGATTCCACGCTCTCTTCTCCTCCCGTCCGGAGATTCCACCCTTTCCTCTCCTTGCGTCAGGAGATTCTACGCTTTCTTCTCCTTGCGTTCTGACTATTCCTGTGACCCTTTGCTACTTCCTGCTATCGTCTGATTCTGCTCCGTCCCATCTGACTTTGCCCACCCCCTGGCCTTTGACGTCCCAACCCTACCCGTCATTGGGGCAGCATTAATCCTGATATTTTAAACGACTCCTCTTAACTCTCGACGTGACGACCCAGCGCACAAAGATCTGGATTATCTCCCGTCCAAACTGGTGGTCTTGACCTCTACTAGTACGCTCTGGAGACTTTTGCGCCGACGTCCCTTGCGCCCAGATCTTTCAACTTACGTACCGTTTGCGTCCCCTGGCGCTGGTTTCTTGGCCAGATTCTCCCGCTACCAATCAACCATGATCCGGACCTTCGTGGCTCCTAGTTCTCGCTACCTGATCTTTCATGTCACAATACATCGTGGATGTTTCCTCCTCATCCATACCTAACAGACTTATTTGCCTAATCTCGTGGGATTCCCTCTAGTTGACCCTGACGCTTTATGTACAATATTATGCCGTCGCCGTGAAATCCCGACTACGTCCCCATCCCCTCATGCACACTGGCTCCTACTGTGTCTCCGCGCAGTACCTCTTCCGATCGTGATTGCTCCAATCCTCCTTCACCCATAACCTAGTATCGACCTGACGAATTCTGCCCCCGCCTCTCCTCCGTGATAAGCAACTACAATGGGCCGCCCGGTCCGGTGGGATCCCTTTCAGCCGCTACTCCGTGTTCCTCAGGTGACTACTCAAGACTAAGTGATAGCTGTGAGGCCGGAGGAGGGCTGCTAACAATCTCCGTCGGTCGACATGCGATGTCCTGGAGGGATCCACCGATTGGATCAGAATCAAGCAACGCCAGCCCCAGGGCAGCGGACGTCTGACCTAAACTTGCGGTGACATCGGTGTCCTGCGACTCATTTCGTCTGCCCCATGGCCTCACTGGGACGAGCATGGGTGAATCAGTCACAGTGTCGCTGCGCCAGGGGGGGGTGGTCGCGATTCCAGGTTCGACTTCCGGCTCTCTAATTCGGTACTGACCGCGTCCCAGTCGTCGTCATAGCCTTCTCGTCGGTCTTGGTGGACACCGCGTTTTTGCATGATCTTGTTGGTAATCGTTTGACGAATACTCTCAAGAATACTCTTCTGGATTCCCTGGGGACATTTCCGCCATGTGTCCGTCTGCCTAGCAATGAGGTCTCAAGTGTTTGGTGGAGGGTTAGCCAGATTCGTCGCACATGTATGCCCGATGATTCGCATATACTCAGCTCCTACTAACTCACTCTTGAAGTCAGTTGGCTCGGTATATGTACCGGTTTGCCACGCCCTAAGTGTATGACAGAGTATAGCGCACGTCAAGCAGACCATGGTACCGTTGATCATGTCTAGGAAATCCAGGTCTACTATACCCCGCATTTTCTTCCCTGCAAAGTACTTACCATATATCGCCTCGGGGATCTGTGGCGCAAGTAATCGCAGTTTCACGCGCTGTCTTGCGATGGCCGTGGTCAGTGGTAGTTACATGT
>LN890952.1:118414-129526 GCA_900010015.1 Tuber aestivum
ACTAGACATGGCAGCTGGAATCGCACTTCGTGGCGGCATTGGCGCCCAGGTAGAAACAGATGGCTGGCTGGTCGTTCTGGTTGGTTGTGCCGTGGGGGCCGGGGATCCGGAGCAACGAGACACAGAATGCGGGGCGGAGTGAGAACGTCCACGAGCGACAGCGGGTCGGCGCCGGGGTGCGTCGGATTCTGGGAAAGATTCACTCTCCGACATCGTTTGAGATTCTCGGGAGCACAGTGCATAGTCCTATGCGGGTAGTTAGCTCTGGAGTTTTTGCTCAAGTTAGCTGTACGCAGTATAGATTTTGAAACTTACATCGTCAAGAGAAACTATCTCAAGGCCCGGGATCGCCGGACCCTCCTCTTCCTCCTCCCCCTCAAACTCGCTTTCCTCCTCTTGCATGGCCTCCCCCGGATCTCGCTCCTGGACCTGGCGATCCCAAAGACTTCGGTCAAAGAAGGGATACCAGCCGCCTCCAGGCTCGGGCGTCTGCCTCTCTACCCCCTCCTGACGTGACTCCAGCACCACCATATCCAACGGATCTTTAGCCTCCCGCTGGTTTGCTAGGAGCCACGTCCGGATGTCATCATCTCCACACAAGACGATAACATCCCAGAGAGAGAGAGGTTTTGTGGGGTCCTGGCGCAAGGCGCTTGAACCGTGAGCAGTCGCACCGAGAAGATACCGGGGGTAACCGATGGCCTCCTTCACTCGTTGCGCCAAAACCATCCCCAGCAGATCTCGCATGCTCGGGGATGAGAGGATACCCCAGGCCACACCGCCGTCCTGCTCGGGGGAGTACCAGGAGTGATCCCAGAACGGATGCTCCGCCGGGGGAGCACCCGTCCGGCGCACGATGTGGATCCTTATCGCCCGAGGGCAATAAGGGGAGGTCCCATCGATTGTAGCCACTAGTGAAATCCGTAAGTACTATTGAAACTCAACATGCATGGCGAAGATTACTTACTCATCATCTCGTCTGCCGCGCCATCCCCCCCCTCCTCCTCCGCGTTGCAATGCTTGATCGTCGTCTGAAGCTACTTGGCCATGTCCTTGACCAAGAGCTTCAGCTGACGATCGAGCTCGACAACGTCATCGGCGCGATATTGCTTTTTCAGCAAGTCGACCCGAATTGAAACAGGGCGGGGGGAGCGGGCGAAGGCCAGGACCGACTCCAATTGCGCATCGGTAAGCTTGTTGGGGTCCCATGCAAGCGCGGTGATGTAGGCCTTCACCTGGTCGCGCCACGAGAGGTACGCTTTGCTGGGGCGGCGGGGGTCTGGAAAACCGCACCAACCTTTCGCAAAAGCAATGTCGCTGAAGCGACCTCTAGAAGACGGATGTATGTTAGTTGCGATCCTCCGATTCGCTCCCTTGGGGTTGACTTACTTGGAGTCCGCGACAGCTGGTGTGAATGCGGGCCGCTCACTAGACGTCTCATGACGACTGCGTATAGACAGATCATTATTAGCTCGGTCCGTCCTTGTTTGCGCCATCATCAAGACTGTTTTATAGGGGGGTTTACTTACGTTCTTTCAGATTCCACCGCTAGAGCTGCCGCACGCGTAAGGATCTTTCGGCGCTTGCCACCGGCCGGGTCCCCGGAGTGCGATTGGAGGGCCGGATGCCTGATAGAATATGAGCTTTGGTGGCTCCACCGCGGGGGGAATATCTATACTGACTTTCCCTTTGCAGACGACGTCGGTTTTGTCTTAAGTAGGGGCATGGCGGCCGTTTGGGGATGTCGTGGATTTAGTGAGCGTTTGAAAGAAAAAAGGACTCGACGGGGGATGATGTGCGCCGGGACGTAGCAAACTGAACGAGTGGAGTTTGTTGGATGGTGGGGGGGAGAAGAAGGACGGGAGGAAGCGAGTGGGAGAAAGAGGGGAGGGGTAGATCAGACAAGGGGTGGAAGGGAGCCAGCTTATACGTTGGGGTTGTTCCCTAAACGAGATGCCGCGTTGATGGCCCCAGGTTTTTCCGCTTATCATGGCGCCAGGGACCGTAAGTCACGGCGTTCCAGGATAAAGTAAGGCGTAAGCGTTCGGGAAAGAGGCGCCAGCAGATCACTTGGCGTAACAGGGGAATTCCGCCAATTCAGTAGTTTATGCCTATCGAATAGCTATTGAGATAAATGACGATCCTTTACCGTGACGTGCGGAATCTACATTACGTAGGTCTAGAGTTATCGTAGTAGATAGCCAGACCCAATTGCTATAGCTCCCATCGCTACGGTTGCCTGTCGGGTAGGGTGCTCTTTAACGGCTGCAGAGATGGCCCGATAACCCTTAACCCGGCCGACGTACCGCACGTGTGCCAGCGTGACATCACCCCGGCCACCGGTTGGCTGGATCCAACACACCCTCCTACACTCCACGGCGAAGGAAGACATGCACAGAAACCTATATAAAACAACCCAATGTGCGCATACCTATCATCTTGGTAAGGAAAAGCTAGGGATGATAAATCTAAACGCTAACATTTTATATCTAGGTACACACGACGTCAAATGCCTATCGGCTGGCAGTCCAATCTTTCGCGTCTCCATCTGATGCCTCCCCGTCGCGGTAGCCCAGTAGCCGTCGCTTCTGTCCCGAGTAGTGACTAGCACTTTCCAGGGAACTCGAAGCATGGCGCTTCGAGACCTTCTCGTTCTCCTGTGGAGGGAGCGTTTGACGACACAATTGTTGACCACTCAGGAGACTCAGCAATTTAAGTTTCAGAAGTCCGGGATTTGCAAGAGATTCCTCTGGTCCTACCGCCAGGGGCTTTAAAAACTGATTCCTTGATTCCATGTCTCCCAAGTGTTCCTCAGGTTGAATATCGTGTACGGCTGGGCTGGAGAAGGACAGCATCGCACTCTCGTCGGGTTGATGTTGTTCTAGTTGTTCGAGCGGCTCATTAGTCGGCCTGCCATCACCGCCAGTAGCAGATCCGGAATTCGCCGCAGATTCCTGCACAGATGTCTGGAATTGCATCTGACCTACCTGTGCGGCCTGACCTCGAGCTATCCGACTCACCGCATCTTCCAACAGATATGGTTGCCCCCTCAATGCAGGCATCTCTGGCTGCACATCTCCATGATCGCGGTAACAGTTGACTAGGAGATCCAGCGGGTCCTCATATACCGGGTTCGATAGCAGCCATGTCCGGAGAGTTTCATTTCCAGCAATGAAGACAAATTCTACTAACGATAGCGGTTCACCAGGGAACTCCCGGAGCATTCTGCGCCCTTCACTTGTGGCGCCAAGGATATAGCGGATACGGGGCAATGGAACCCATCTCCTAATCATAGCACACAATCCGTGCATATCGCGGGTTTCTAATTCATCGAATTTAACTCCATGGACATGGGGCGGACGCCAATAGAGGGAACGATAGTTTGGCGGTCCACTCGCTACCTTCTTATTCTTACCGTGTAGGCCCTGTGCAGGTCTTGATGGACAGACCCAAACGATACGTACTGCACCTGGGCGCCCAAGTGGCGCGTTCCAATCTACAAAGTCGATGTTTGTAAGTAAGTGCTCGAATCTAGCAACTTTGGAGAACTAACTAACCTGCTAACAATGGACTCAATTGTTCTGGGGCATTTGGTGGACGCGTCTGAGCGACCACTTCAGCTGGAGAATCACGAGGTTGATGGGAGTTACCGCGATGAGCCTGATGTCCTGTGAGAACATCTTCTCGGGGCCGTGCTCCAGGATCGCCCTCGCCGTCGTCTGGTGGTCGCTCTGGGAGACCGTGGGGTGCCCGCTTCGTTCTTGTAGGGCGGTCATAGTGATTGCCGTGATCTTGGACATCAGCCCATTCTATGGGAGCCTGTGCTTGATCTTGGGCCAGTCCAGCTTGACTACCGGGACCCTGTTTACGCGTTGGGCGTCGCGGTGCATTCTGGCGCCCTGCCCTGGGGGGTCCTGCCTGGGGCGCCAATAATCCCGGATACCAGTGAACCGGGGTACTCTCATCTGGGACGCCCTCTTCGTAGGCATCTCCCAGTACAGGACCTTGACGTGCGATCTGGCCATCTTCGCCATCTGGGGCCCTTTGCCAAGTAGGGTCTTGAGACGGACTCGGCCCTGCTTCCGCAGCTGGATCCCAGTGAGGCGGAGCTCCAGGCGGCCGCAAGGTCTCGTCAACAATAACACGCCGTGGGTCAATTTGCGGCGCAGCCGGCTCCCGGTTCGCATCACGTTTAGTCAGAATGGTATGTGTGAGTTTTTTTCCTGCATCCTTAATGAGTTGAATGATGGCGTCGTCTATCTCCTGAATCCTTTGTATGTTATTCGCAGCATCTGCTGCTACGAGTAAATGGCATGCTGGGCGCAATCTCCTCATCCCCTCCCAAATCTCGCGGAAATCCCCGTTGGGCAAAGAGTTGATATCTGTATAGTTCCTTGCTGACAGTCGATCTTTGACGGCGTTGCACCATGCCTTATAGACAGGGTCATCTCGAGCGGTTCCGAAGTTAAGAGAAGTCTTATATTGATTTATGCGCCGGCCGCCTGGACGCTGAGCATTAAGCTGCCCAGTAAGAGAAAGGGCTGGAAGTATGTAGACCCCGCTCGGCTGGCGCTCCTGTCCTGACAGACCTTTTTGTATATTTGTAGAATTTGGATTGTGGACGTACCGGAGATTGCTGTTCTTTGGCGCCATGTCGTCAGATTCTCTGCCGTGAGAAGGTCGATATTGTGAGCGCTGTGTATGTGGAATGCGGTGTTAGTTGTAGATATTTCGCTTGGTATGATCTCCCTTTGGCCCCGATCAATTCACTTTATATATCAGAGTCAGAGTCCTTATAGGAATCTTGAACCGCTCTTGAAATCATTTCCGAGATCATTTAGTAACTTATACTTCAGACCTTAGACTCTCGCACTGTGAACGCCCATTGTGCGCGTTCAAACCACATGTTGGATCACTATCGAACAGAACTTGAGACATTTTCTGCTGCTTTGAAAGAAGTGCTCAGAGAATACTCCTAATGCCACGTCACGTGCGACTGCACTAACCCACTTCAATATTAGCTACATCTTCAAGCCCCCAAACCCCTTACCCTGCGTTCCAACACACCGTTACGCATGAACATTCCCTTTGGGCCATACAACATATACATTCAAGTTGGCTTCCCTCAATTCAGTACGTTACCTCCAGCTATGCCAATCAAATGTTCATTCTGCCGCCGCAAATATGCCTCCTCAGGTCCTTACGAGAAGCACCTACGAATAGCACACGCCAGCCTGGGCGCTGTTCCCACGTCCGGCCTAGTACACCAGCTTCCGCTCCACATAGAATCTGAACAGGACGATGACGGCGGCCTTCTTGGACAGAATGATCTGATCGATTCCGATTATGAATCCGACACGGGTCCAAGCGGATACGCCCCAAATCCTGCGCATGTCCCTGACGCGGAAGCACTCAATACCGACTACCGATCCCCTGATGCCATCGAAATGGCATATTATCCACTCGCTGGGCGATCTATTGGAGACGTGATAGGATTTGAGGAGGAGCACAGTATTCTGATCAAGGATCCATGGGCACCATTCACGTGTGCACACGGATTCACGCTCGCGTCTTGGTTTATTCACAGCAAGCTGTCAAAGTCACGAATTAATGAATACTTTTCAAGTGGTCTCGGGGATTCAGCCTCAGCTGGCTATAGCTCTATGCATATGCTTGAGAACCACCTGTGATTGTTGGATCCGCACGGACAATATCTGCGATGGTTCGAAGGCCAAGTTGACGACGGCAAGAGAACTTTGCCGTTTTACTACCGGAACATACTAGACTGTGTCAGATATCTTCTGCGGCAGGCAGCATACAGAGATGATTTGGTCTTCGCGCCGCGACGGGAGTATGACCACAACGGACAGAGGGTGTACGCGGAAATGCATACCACAGATTGGTGGTGGGACGTCCAGGTAAATTACCCACTTCTCATCAGTCATGCGAACGCCGGTTAACTGGTGCAGGAAACGGTCCCGCCTGGTGCGACTGTTGTTCCGATTATTGGGATGTCCCATCAGACGCATCTTACCAACTTCTCTGGAGACAAGAAGGCTTGGCCCGTATATATTACTGTTGGAAATCTTGCGTCGACTAGGCATAACAAGCCTGGATCAATGGCAGTTCTCCTTCTTGGGCTCCTCCCAGTCCCGCCCAAGTTGCCAAAGTCTTCTTCCGCGAACAAACTCCAGAGACAAATCAATGCCGACACACTCCAAGGAGTATTCGAACTCATTCGCAAGCCCTTACACGACGCAGCGCTCCACGGCGTCCCGATTGAGTGTGCAGATGGCCAAGTTCGGAGGTGCTTCCCTATCCTGGCCGCATGGATTGCAGACCATATGGAAAACATTGCGCTACAGGGTGTAAAATCGAACGCCTGTCCTAAATGCCAGGTCCCGGCGGATAAGTTAGGTTCAGCCGAAAAGCAACCATATCCCACCTGGGATTATGTGAAATATGATCTTCTGGAACAAGATAGTCTGGATAGCGTCACGCACTCCGACTCGGAGGCAGTCTACGGCACCTTTCATGCCCTTGGCGTCAAGGTAGGGCGAACTGTTTTTCATGGACTTCCACGTGCTTCGGCGTCCAATCTGCACCAGCCAGATTTGCTACATACCATTTATCTTGGACTGTTCAAGCACATGATGGACTGGGTTCAGGGATTTCTCAAGAAGCACGGGCGACAGCAGGCCTTTGACGACGCCTGGAGCGTATTACCACCCTATCCGGGATTCTTTGTCCCCCAAAAGGCCTACAGTGAGGTTACGCAGTGGCAAGGAAAGGAAATGAGGAACCTAGGACGTTGGCTCTTGGGGGTCCTCGCTGTGGCTCTCAGACAGCCTCACAGTACGCAAGCAACGCCTTTCAAACCTGCGCTCATCTGCGTCCGGTCATTGCTCGATTTCAGTTTGATGGCTCAATACCGTAGCCATACCCCAGAGACCATAGATTATATGGAACAATATCTTGCACGTTTTCATTCGACGAAGGATATCTTTTTGGAGTTTCGGATATCTAAAAGAAAACGAGAAAAGCTCAACGACCAACGAAAACAGCAGCGACGTCTACGGGGGCGTGTGGATCAATCTCGCACCAAATCCAAGCAGCGTCGGATGCTGGAGGAACATCGTGGGGAGGACGACGACTTACGCCTAGCACTGATCCATGCGGAATCTCATTTTAACTTTATTAAGATGCATCTGCTCGGCCATTTTCCGGATCACATATATCAGTTCGGCAACATTCAAATGTATTCAACGGAGTTTGGCGAGCTCGCACGTAAGGAACAAATCAAAGACGGCTGGCGGCATTCGAACAAAAACAACGCCGCGCGCCAGATCCTACAGAGCTACAGTCGACAGCACGGGATACACATGAGACTCTTGAACCTGGACGCGCTTCGATGTCGAGGCGCAGATCTACCTCCGGAGGCCGTTGACATGTTGAAGGCAGAAGATACCGCATCTGGGTCTGTTACATGCCGCAGGATCCTAAAGGGACGACAACATGACGTTTCAAACATCGTGGATTTGCGCAAGGCGGTCGGAATTTCGACCGACAGCATTTGTGAGGAATTGATCCGGTATAGCCGTCGCAGCCTGCCAATGGAGCACTCGCTTCCCGAAGATCCTGCAATACTTCGACTACTTCCGACTGAACTGATGACCCAACTTGAAATCCCCATTCCCGCGTTCCAGGAAACCGAAGTTTATGATGTCCACCGGGCGCGGTGTACTGGTTCTCGGCTCTTCCGCAAGCAACAGAGTCGCAATGATTTGGTTTGGGTGCAGGCAGGAGGGGAGCACATGTATGGTGCCCTCAGAGGACGTCTTCCCGCTACACTCAGGGCGCTGTTCAAGATCCGGGACTACAGGCACCAGGATAGGGTCTACAGACTCGCAATGGTAGAAATGACAACTGTGGTTAATTCCGGGCGGCCATCCGATGCCCATGGTCTCGTCACGGTGGAGCAGAGGACAGAGGCACAACAGTTTCCAATAGTGGACATTGGGACCATTCTGGGCCAGGCGCACCTGGTCCCAGCCGGTAACCGGCGATGGCTGGTGAATAGTAGAATCGATTTGAGGACGTTCAATGAGATCTATTGAGATCGCATCCGAGGGAACGAATGGAGGCCCGGTGGTGTATCCTGCGTCACAAGGCAGGATACACCACAGGGCCAGCAGGGAGCGTCGAAATCCCTACCATTGCGTAGTAACTCAAACTGTTGGTAGAAATAATTGCGTAATAGTAGAGTAAAAATTAATGATACAAGATTCAAGTTGAACGAGATTGTGTTCAGAACCAGAGAACGTGTACTAGTAAACCAAGAACAGGGTGTGATGATGTGCGACGTGGGCCTTGGTCGGAGCTGGCATCAGCTTGGAGAGAGGAGAAGATGTGGACATCGCGATGGGAGCTCGGGCGTCAAAACTTTCATTTCGGCATCAGAAAGGTGACGCTGTAGACTCGGACGTGCTGACCGGGGGTAAACATGGAGGAAACGAGAACCGAGAGGTGGCCGTCAGAGATGAAGAATACCGGGCCCGGGAATCAAATTGGTAGTTAACGGATTGCGGTAACGGCGGCTGGAAACTAGCAATCAGGAAAGGAGCGAGAACAGAGCATCAGGATGCGGAGAAAGCTGGATCTCGCAGTTGACCTCGGCTCGCGGCGTCAGGACGACGACAAGATTGGATCAGAAACAGGACGCGGTCCGGACGTATGGGCGGACGGCGCCTGCTTGGAGACGGAGGGAATCGACAGGGTAAAAAGGGGCACGCAGATGACGCAGGGGGGCGTTGCGCCGGAGTAGTGGACCCACGGGACGCAGGGGACGCAGGGGACGCAGGGGACGCAGGGGACGCAGGGGACGAGCGCGCTGTGTCGGGATGTGAGACGCGCGGATCTGACGCAGAATGAATTTTTGCTGATGTGGTATTTCCCTAGCACGGTCTAGACTTGATACCTGATTTATCGAGCATCCTTTGACCATAGCATCTTAAATATAGTGTCCTGGGTTTACTCTGTTCAAATGTGTATGGTACCGCACTATCTTAATAACTCTTTACGAAAATACGACACGATAGAAAGAGAATATCACAGGTACGCTAACCAAGGAGAAGTTTTGTATAAAGGTAGATTGGTAGCAGTTCTTGTCCTTAATTCTCTTAAGCAAAATGGGTGATAACTCTTATTTATACAGGTGCGCAACCTTCGCGTAAGTAAGAGAAAAATATAAGAGAAAACATAAGTATCACCGTGTTTGACTGTAACATAAGTAGGAAAATATAAGTGCAAGCCTGTTTGACCCTGAGGAATTGCCAAGAAAATCCCATAAAACATGCATAAATCTGAAGTGGTATGAACGGATAATTGAAACATAATTGTAAATCAAATGACCGATAACTTGAACCGTGCATGTTGATGCATAAAATGTAGGAAAATGTAGGAAAGTAACCCGAACACCAGATAAGAAAATACATAGTGATCCCCTAATCGTATCATGAAATACTTAATGAAATATACGTAATACATACTCTAGCTGTAGTAATGTTTGTGTCATCAGAAATAATACCAAGTAGAGAAATATACGATATTATCAAGCACAATATATATATAAAACGAATTAGAAAATTCAACATACTCAATGCAGGCTTTTCAACAGTGTATTGAACCTCTGCCTGAAGCCAGTATTGGTAGAGTTATCCTCTGAGAGGCAAATGGTAAGGGCTGGATATGTAGTAAGGGCCCAGGAGGGGGGGTTTCCTTCTGTCAGTCAACTGTGTATTATGGAATCACATTGGCTCGAAATATTCTTTATTTGTAATATTTTACCATCTATATAATATCTGACCCAGGTTACAAGGCCTAGTACTATTATAATATCCTGTGAATTCTAGTTGTACTCAGTTGCATCTAGAGAATTCTGACAATATTGTGTTACGTCTGGGTTGCATCCTGAGTTCTGATGCTAAAGACAATTGCACCCTATGTTTGAGTGGCTGCTGTCTTGCATTCTGATTAATAGTTTATGTTTTTCAAGTTTGTGTCTTGTGTATCTGTCATACAGGATGCAGAAGACACAACCTATCACTTTTACGGATATTGACTCTCGTGAGATTCAATTATGTAGGATAGATTTTGGTGCATCAAATATGAGAGACAATTTGTGGAGAGAACAGTTTGGATCAGCCTCACAGGCCTTCCAGGCTTCTTGGAAACATATCTTCTTAGTATGCTTGGCCGAAAGTATTGGTAATTAATTAGTATTTAGGGAAGTACCATGAGAGGTTTGTTGCTGCGTATCTGGTATAAGAGAGGTGTAATCAGAGGAAGATAGAAATAACTATGATTAAAATTAACAACTCTAATTAAATTCAAGGGGAACTCCTATAATCCTTTAGAGTATTATGAAATAGACCTGGAAGAAGGTCCTGATACCAAAATATTTTCAAATTTACTTATTTAAGTCTGCCAATTTTGTTATCAATATTGTCGTTACCAATTATTTATTTATTACAATTTTGGACCAGATGCTAATATTCAAATACAGAAAAAAGAGATTAGTTTTGATAGAGTACAACTAGAGATGATATTCTACATTATACTTTAGTACTGGATCATTTGATATCCAACTGTCTGTGCCATTTGCATTCCAATTTCACTTAGTAGATTTTAAAAAGTGTCTCATAACTACTAATTATCCTATTACTAGATCAAATATGTCACTCCTATAAAGGGAATTAATTTGATCTAGCAAATGTTCTTCTTGCTTACACTACAGTCTCTATATGCTATCAGGTTTCCAGAAAGGCTTTTTCAAAACCTCTCTGGTCATTGTATAAAATTCCTTCATCTAAGAGGTTTAGGCTAGATGAGTAATCTCTACTCAAGCCAACTGATCATCTTCCTTTTCTCTGACTGGAATGATCACCTCTGTCAAGAGACTTATCTATATGTCATTGACTTTTCAACTTAACTACATCCTCCGTCTCCGCTACACCTCTGGCGATTGAAAACTCAACACCATGGTTACTACCGTGGCTTTCATCGTCTAGCAACACCACCCCCCCCCCCATCTCCCTCCATCCAGCCTCGGCT
>LN890952.1:130060-145001 GCA_900010015.1 Tuber aestivum
ACTGGAGGTGGGCTCGCTTCTCTTCTCCCTTGCGGCCTTTATTTATTTATCCGCTCTCTTGGTTCTATCCTTGGTTGGGGTCTTTCGTCTTCGCGATGTTTCTCCTCTTCCTACCCCGCCTCGCTTAGGCGTTGGCACGGTCGGCAACCCCCTTTTCCAACCTCAACAGACGGCCGGGACTACAGTTGCAGTAGGAGAGAACAGCTTACAGGCTACGGTCGATCTCTCCATTCTCTTGCTTCCCTAAGAGGCTGCCTAGTCGGACACGAACGCGATTACCGAGAGTTGTTGTTCACGGATTTGGGTCTACCCCTCCTCTCCTCCTCTCTACGGTCGGATCGGCTGGTACCCTACTACCACCTCCTCTCAAGCTAGCACCTTACTGCCTCAATCGTCGGTTGTCCCGGAGGGCATACGGTCGCTGGCACGCCTGCCACACACCTCCTCTCCTTTCTTCTCGGTCGCCCCCTTCGGGGTGGTTTCCCTTATACCCTCTGCGCCCGGGGCTTCGGCTCCCTCCTCCTGGCCCTCGTCATATGGCCTAGGGGTTCCTATGATGGATTTAAGTTGCGGCCATTGGCCTCTAGTGGGTTCGGTTTGGGTTTCTGCCCTTAGGTGTTTCGTTCTTGGGGTTGGGCGCGTTCTTGGTTCAATGTCGGGTAGCTAGCTTACTTTTTGTCGCTTGGCAGTGGGGGTTATTGGTTCGTAGTTTACGGCAAGGATTTCGGGCGGGAGTAGTTTTTTCTACCCCCGAGGATCTTTTTAGCTCTGTCGTTCGGCCTGGTCCGGGTGGGGGCGTTTTTTTAGGCATCATAGCTAGCGCTCCATATGCCTTTTTGTCCCATAAACAAAAAATAAAATGAGTCAAATAAAAAAAACAAAAACAAAATTTTCAACTTAACTACATCTCCCTTGAAAGACTTTCCATCACTATTAGACTAGTCAATCTTGTAGAAAAGTCCCTCAACCACAGTTAGGCCTCTGGTTGGCTCAATACTGTGCAAGCACCAGACTAAACCATATGCCTTCAGTGTTCCCAATGGGCTAGGCCAGTAATAGGCCAGCCTGCTATAGGCCATGGGCTGGGACAAAGCAGGCTACTCCGATCATGAGCCTAGGCAGATATAGGCCGAACTCAACCAGCTTCCCAAAGCCTATCCGGCCTCGTATGGTTCGTGCCAGTCAAAACCTGCACCAGAAATTCCACAACTTTTAAATCGACAAGGCTCCACAACTAGCAGCATTATGGTAAAAAAAAAACCTCAGTGTTGAAGAGAACTTGATGGAGAATAACCGTGAGGTTTTTTTTATTTTTTGTATTCTTGGTTGGAGATCCTTGTAAATTTGAAAAGTTGTACTTTTGGTGAGAAAGAGAGAAAAATGTTACATCAGCCACAGTTTGATTTCTTAGTAATTAGAGATTCATTATTCAGGAAATAGGGTTCTAGCTTAAAAAGATCATATTAAGCACTGAAAAGAGTAAATATAACCTGTAACCTATAAGCAATATTATTAACCCTAATAACAACAGCCATTATTTCTCTAGTATATATAATAAAACAATAGTAATATAGATGAGAATTTTTACTAGTAAATCTTTTCCAAGTTTCTCATCTGCTTCTTCAATTGAACTACCATCAACTTATTACAATATTGTTTAAGATGCCTGCTTTCAAAAAACGCAAAATCCTAAGCCGTTTCATAGGCCAGCAAGGTGGACGACCACGATCCAGTAAGGTAGCCAATATTTCTCCAATTGAAGAAGAGCAAGAAGACAACAATCTAGGTGTTTGGGAAAATAATATTGAGTTACAATATCATAAGAAATACCTATTGAACTGTGAAATAATACTAGTAAAACTGATATAAATACTGTAGTTGCTCCAATAGTTACTCCTCCTACTAAGTCACCTTCAAGACAAACATTATAGAGATGGAGTAAAAAAAGAAAAAGTCAAGAGGTACAGAACCGTGTAGAAGCAGGAGGTCTAGATAAAGAGAATGATGAAGGTATGATATATAAAGTAATTAGTGTTGAAAATCAGAGTGAGAAATGAAAATTCTAATAATTGTATTTGAAATATAGACTCAGAAGTAAATACTGAAGAGAACTTCGAGTCAGAGGACTTGGAGAGTCAACTTGACAGACTTGTTGAGCAAGGAGTTAAGGATTGGCCTCGTATAGCCAACATGGAAGAAGATAGAGTTAAGATGATAATTCTTTCATTTGGTAAGTGCTCATATACAATTATTTAAAGATTAGTAGGAGTGAGTAGTAACAAGCTAATGGAAAATATTTGTATTGCTAGCAATCCATGACCTTGAGAAACTGTTGAAGTCAAAAAAGTGTACTCTCCAGGGTATTGCCTTAAAGCATTACCAACAAGTCCTTGGGTTTTTGAGATTTCAAAAAATGGGTTTAACCAAGCCCATTTGGAGAAAGAGTAGAATCCAAGCAGCAGAACTGGTAGCTGCCTCAGTAGGAAATGGCCGCTATGTTGCATTACGAATAATAAGAGATGAGCGGCAATGGATCCGAACAAGAGGCATGAGAATGCAGAAGATACGTGAACGTGCTGCGATCCTGTCAAGGTTGAATGAAGAAGGAACTCAACTTGCGATTCGAGAGTTTATTGCAAGTGCAGGTGACAGTGTTACATCTATACGGTTAGCCAAAGTCATATCAGAATATTGGTCAACTGGGAAGATAGTACTTGCAGATGAGAGCACAGAGGTGGTGCAAGATACTGGAGTACAAAGACGAAATTTGGAGAATGGCATACCACAATCCAGTCATCTCCCAGTTCAGAAGGTCTTAACCAGTCGAACCGCATCACGATGGCTTAACAAAATGGGCTACAAGTACAAGGAATGTAAGAAGGGAGTATATCGAGATGGTCATGAACGGGCTGATGTGGTCTCCTATCGGCAGGAGGAGTTTCTACCAGGCCTAGAAAATCTCAAGCCTTATATGGTACAATGGCAATTGGATTCCAATGGAAAGACAGTAATGGTATTCCCACAAAACCTTCCTCCTGGCCAGAAGCCAATTGTGTTAGTAACACATGATGAGTCAACCTTTGACTCTAATGATGGATGAGGCTATGTTTGGATGAAAGATGGTGAACCACCAATTCGGAAAAAGAGTCGTGGCAAAGGAATCATGGTTTCTCACTTTGTTACGGCAGGAGGTCACTTAAAGGCTTCAGACTTACAACCAGTTGAGTGTATGCCAGCATATGGTCTTTCTCCAGAGGAGAATCTTCGATATAGTCCATATACCGCAACAATGAAAATTGAGTATGGTGGAGACAACTGGTGGGATGGAGAAGACCTAATTGCACAGGTAATAAAGGTTGCAATTCCGATATTTGAGCTAGCATTTCCTGGGTGCCAGGCATTATTCCTATTTGATAATGCTACAAGCCATTCAGCCTTTGCTGCTGATGCCCTACGAGCTAAGAAAATGAGCTTACGACCTGGTGGCACACAAAGCCAGCTTCGCCCAGGTCTCAATTCCTTAACTGGAGAACTTCAAAGTATGGTGGATGACGATGGCAAACCAAAGGGACTAAAGTGGATATTAGAGGAGAGGGGATTGTGGAGAAGAGGACTTCGACTTCAATGCCGAAAGCCAGGAACAGACAAGCTTCTTAAAACTTGTCTTTTAGGTGGACAATGTTGTGCAAGAGCAATAATTGCAGATCAACCAGACTTCCGCAGGCAGAAGTGCCAGCTACAGGAGGAAATTGAGGCACATAACCATCAGGTGATGGTTCATCCTAAGTTCCACTGCGAATTGAATTTCATTGAATATGTATGGGGAGCTGCAAAGAGATATACACGAAATAACTGTGGCTTTAGTATTAAGAGCTTAAGGCATCTTATCCCTCTTGCTTTGGAGTCAGTTTCAGATGAGCTTGTTTGGAAATTTGCACAAAAGACAGAGCGTATAATGGATTCATATCATCAGGGAGTAATTTATGGTACTCCAGAGTTTCAAGCCACTATTAAGCATAAATATAACAGTCACCGGAGAGTTTCCGAAATCATAGAGTTGGATTAATGTATAATACTATATTTCAAAAGATTATTGTATATATTTGTTAATATTTCAACATTTCTCTTCTCTTGTTATTTTTATTATAACCTCATATTATTTATCTTTAAATCTATTTAAAATATACTATTATTTAAACCCTTGACCATAATTCCATGGAAAATTCAAGGCTTGGCATCAAACAAGGCACAGCCACATGTAACACATCACTTCAGCCTCGTGCAGGTTTTGAATGGCACGAACCATAGGAGCCTACAGGCCTGCAAGTAGGATTTTTGGAGCTGATTGTTTTAAGAGTGGCTCAATTCCTTACAACTTTTATTGTAGTTTATTCTTTTATCTATATCCTTACTTGTCAATTCAAGTATAATGACTATGCAATTACTGATCCACAACCAGCTTAAAGAAGTCCAGGAAATGTACCTCCAGATCCTCCAATGCAGTCCTATCTCATAATCCTTCCTTCTAATTCAGTTCCTTTAACAGGAATCTATTAGTAAATATGTCTACTATAGTTGACGGAGTCCTATTGGAGCTTGGAGGTTTTTATCAACCATGAGCAAATCCATATTACTACCCACACATAGGATCAGTGCCTAATAATATTAATGATCTTACTAATACTTGTTCTATTCTGTTAACGCCAGTATGTGGAATTTGTGTAGTGACTATGTAACCTACAGTTCTCACAGGAGTAACTCAAACTAGTTTAGCAGAATGGGAGATGAGCTAAGCTGAAACCAAGGATCTAAGGAGTTTGTAGGCCCATATTCATAGACTAGGTATGGCTTGGCTAGGGCATATAGGCCAGGGTGGCCTATCAGGTAGCAGGTACTTAGCCTATACAGCTTATAGCTGGGCCAGTGTTAGGGGGTAGGTAACTCTGAAGTCAAGCGAGTATATACTAGGCCCTGTATCTTCTGTCTCGGAGATAGTCAAGAAGGCTCATGAAGATAGAAGTAAAGTAGAACGAATATATTGATAAGATCTCTTCTCCGGTCGCTGATGATAGACTAAAAAGCTCGGGAGGCACCTCGGTATTTATAGTGCGCGTCTGGGTGGTCGCGCCCTACATCCAATCCCTTACTGACTATGTACCTGCCATACTAACGATTCAGTGTTCTTGGTGTGCGAACCGCTTTTGACCGTGAAAACTAACTTCCCCGCTCTCTTCCTGAGTGGAGTGATCAGCTCCGTCAAAAGACTTATCAATGACTCTTCTATGAGCATAGCTTAGAGTGCATGATGAAGATAACCAACTCAACCAGTGAGTTGTTACTAACCAATCGTAAACTAGTCTCTGGATGACCCTAGTTGTATGCGAGCAGAAGATGGTGCGGCTACTTCTCAGAATAGCGTACCAAGACTTCCAGCGGTCATAGCTCAATAATTAACCGACCAATCTGGTTCAAATAAGTCTTATCTTGTAGAGCGGAGCTCCCTCTATGTTATCCAGTGAAAACCCCTCGGTTGCTTATCTTATCCCATGGATAGTGAAAGGGTAAACACTTGCATGATGCCTTATCGTCTCGTGCGGTAATGAGATACCGTCACGATAACTGCGGCAGGGCCCGGAGTCGAACCTGTGACCTTATGCATTCAGTCACATGCCGCACTGATTATACTGTTTAAGTATAACATTAGCTCCCTCTTCTTCAAGGCTCGTCCTCGAGTCCTTGGTCTATGTCTTAAGTTCTATCTATGGTACAAAGTAAGATCTAAATTATTTCTAGTTAGGACTCTGTTCAGGTAGGGTAAAAAACCTTTGTACGTTTACTTGTCCACGCCTAGGAAAACCTTTTCTGACCATCCTACCTCAGCCGTGGTATCTCCGGATTATCTCTGTGGAATTCTTCCACTAGGTCAGTAGCAAGTTCAAGATGCTCCAGCCGTTCTCAGGTGTTTTCATCCTCTGAACACCCTGTCCATTTAACAAAATATTTGAGTTCTCGGATACGCTTATTGCGTCCAGAAATTCTTTTCATATATGAGACAATCTCGCTTTTGACAATTTTCTCCACCTCCCATTCCAGATCGCCATCGATCTCTTCTGGTGCCTCCGGTCTCTGCTGCCTTTCTGGTCGAACTGATGTTCAATAGGGTTCGAGTAGCGACACATGAAATATGGGGTGGATTTTCCACCGTTCGGAAATTTCCAACTTGAAACCTCGGTCGCCCCTTTTTTCGAGTATTCAGAAAGGTCCATAAAGCTTAGTGCTTAGCTTTTTGGAAGGTCTTTTCGTCCGAATATTCTTTGCGTTGAGCATTACTCGATCCCCAACCTTAAAGTCTGGTTGTTGTTTAACCTTTGGGTCATAGTACTTGCTCATGGCTTCTGACATAAGTCGTAGGGTTTCCCGGGCTTGTTGGTGTATCTCGTTCATTCACTGGGCATAAATCGTTGCTCCTGGATTCCGTACTTCTCTTTCCTTCATCCACTCCGTTTGTGGATGATAACCATAGTTTGCATAAAATGGAGTTAAACCGTGCACTTGGGTAACCGAGTTGTTGTATGCATGCTCGGCTAGCGGTAGTAGTGAATGCCAATCGTCTTGGTCGTAGTTGACGAAACTTCGGAGGTAACCTTCCAGCACTTGGTTGGTTCTTTTGGTTTGCCCGTCTGTCTGTGGATAGTAGGTGGTTGACATTCTCTTCTTAATACCCAACGATTTGCATAGTGATCCCCAAAATTCTCCTGCAAACTTGGCGTCCATGTCCGAAACGATCTCGGTGGGCAACCCGTGAAGCTTCCAAACTTCTCGTGTAAAGGCGGTTGCCACATCCTTAGCACTGGTGTTTCCCGGTAGGGGAATAAAGTGGGCCATCTTAGTGAATCGATGGACTACAACCATAATTTGGGTGTTGTCGTTCGCTTGAGGAAGTTGTGTAATCAAGTCCGTAGAAATTGAGCTCCAGGCTGCGAAAGGTATTTGTAGCGGTTGTAAGAATCCGTACTTGGCGTGTCTCGGGGCTTTACTATGTTGGCATTCATCACATGACCTAACATAGTCGTTGACCCAGTTGCTTAATCCTTTCCAGCAAAAATGTCGCGTAATGATTTCTGGGGTTTTCTTTTGTCCGAAGTGTCTGGCTACTTTCGAGTCGTGACAGCTTTTGGAGATCAATGTTCGTAATTCCTCGGATGCTGGTACGTACAGCCTGTTTTTGAAAGATATGAGCCCATCTTTGGTTGACCAGTGTTTAGGCCATTGTGCGTTATCGTCTCTTAACTTTTCTAATTCTTTTAACCTGGATTGCCAGTCCTCATCCTCTTCTCCTGCCGTCTTTACCGAATTTGTAAACTCCTCGTGGAACTTCTTTGGGTTTGCGTTTAGCACTACCCAAGTTGCCATTACCACTAATTCTTTATACAGTTGGTCGTGAGTTTGTTTGTGGGTTAAGTCGAAATATTGGTTGTGGTTCGCGTCTTCGTTTAGGAAGTTAATATGGGTTGTGGTCTTGGTTAATCCAGTTTCCGTGCTCCTGAATCCTTGTCCTCCTCTTTTCGTATCGTCCAACTCCATTTCTTCTTAGAGTTCGCCAGTGTGAATCTTTTCTAAGATTAATTGAGCAACCTTACTGCCAGCTCATGCTTTATAGTCCTCCCTATACGTGTTGTACAACAGTGCCTTAACTTCTCCTGGGTAATCCACATCTATTACACCTGTTCGGGTGTCAATCCCGTCATTGGTAGCTAAGCCACTCTTGGGTGCGATGCGTCCGTAAGTTCCTCTAGGTACTGCTAATGCTATTCTGGTTTCGATTAGGGCTTGTCCTTTGGCTGGTACAATGGTATCCTTAAGTGCATACAAGTCGTAACCTGCTGATTCTGTTGTGCCTTTTGTCAGTAACTTAGCCTCAGAGCAAAGTCTTATTGCGCGGAATAGATTTTGTATACGGTTGATAGGGACTATTTTGTCGTCCTCCGAACCTAGTACGATAGAAATTCGGATAACAGCGAAATGTGCTGGCTTTAAAATCGACTGCTCAGTTCAGTCAGCTCCTCCCTCAGGGCGGTACTCCGGCCGCCTGATTAATGCGTCGGGCTTGCCGCTACTTGTGCCTGGTCGGTAAACGATTTTAAAGTTAAAATCGGTTAACTTCTGCACCCAGCCTATCTGTCTGGCGCTCCAGGCTTTTGTAGTAAGGAAGTACTGTAGATTCTGATAATCTGTGTAAATGGTAATGGGACAATCCGTTCCCATTAGATAATGTCGCCATTCCTTGAACACTTCGACAATGGCAAGTAACTCCTTGTGGTGAATGTCGTAATTGCGTTCAGCGGGATTTAACTTTCGGGAGTAGAATGCAATTACGTGAAGTTTCTTCTCAATGAACTGAGAAAGTATGCAACCCAGAGCGAAGTCGCTAGCATCCGTTTCCACTACCGTATCCCTTTCATGTTTGAAATAGCACAATCTGGGTGCGGTGACAAATTTTTCTTTCAAAAGTTCAAAGAACTCGTTTGCTTTGTTCGTCCAGAGGAAACCCCCTGGGTTTACCTTTAACAGTTCCGTAATAGGTTTACAAATTGCTGAGAAGTTCTTTATGAATCTTCAGTAGAAATTTGCGAAACCCATAAAAATCTGTATGTCCCTTATGGACTTAGGTGGTACCCACTTCTTAATGGCGTCCACATTCCTATCACTCATTGACACTCCTGTCACAGAGATGATATAACCTAAAAACTCCAGTTCCTTGACAGGGAATACTGATTTTTTTAGCGAAATTGCTTAACGGCATTTTCGCAGTTGTTGTAGGACTTTTGGTACAAGTTCGATGTGCTCTTTCTCAGTTTTGGAGTCAATTAGTATGTCATCGATATAATATACCACTCATTGGTCCAAGAATTCTTTCAGTACAACATTCATCATGCTTTGGAATGTTGCTGCAGTGTTAATCAAACCAAAAGGCATGACTTCGTACTGTTTCAGGCCATATTTCGTTCCAAATCCGGTTTTGTCTCCATGTCCTTTTGCTATCCGAACTAGGTTATAGCCCTTGGCTAAATCCATTCAGGACATAATTTCACATCCTTCCACTCGGTCTCTTAATTCGGATATTAGTGGTAAGGGACATTTGTTTGCGATTGTAAGCTCGTTGAGCTTTCGATAATCCACACAAAGTCGTAGACCGCCACCAGGTTTTGGGGTGAAAAGAACGGGGGCTCGCTACGGGATTTGCTAGGTACTATTTTACCTTGCTTGGTCATCTCATCAAGATATTCCCGTAGAACTTTCAATTCTTTTTCCGACATGGAGTATATAGGTCCCCATGGTGGTTTGGCCCCTTCGATCAAATCAATTTTGTGATCGAACTCACCATGATCCGGTAGTCGGTCAGAGGCTTGTGTGGAAAAAATGTCTTCGTAATCTCGGTAGTATTTGGGCAATCTTTCCCATACTACTTCCCAACGTTCGTCGGGGTATTCTAATAGCGCTATCATTCCTTTGGCGTGCATTCGTCCGATGAATGTCGCCTTATCATCGAAAGGGAGGGACTCATCCCATTCGACCTCAATGTGGTCTTGTGCGGGCCCGACATGGTCTGCACATTTCTCATTGGTGAACGTCCATAATGTTTGATCCCCAATATTAGTGATCGGGTACTGGTCGTACCCCTAACCGAAACGTATAATCATGTCCTGAGTGACCGTATTCACTACATCACAGGACATGAGCGAAGAGTGTCGATTGGTTCCTATTTCCAATCATATAGGATGGGTATAGAGCCATCCGTTCTCTTTCGAAGGTTTGTCATCGAATCCCTCAATCAGGAGAGGTTTTTTTCGTCTCTCAGTTGGTATGCCTAACCGACTTACTAGCTTTTCGCTAATGACAAAGATAATAGAGCCCGAGTCTAATAACACGCGAATCGGTACTCGTACTTTGTTGGAGCAGAGGTATGCTGTGCCTTCTGGGCACTTATGACGTTCAGGTTCCGGTAGATCGGTTGTGGTTTGCTTAGGACCCTGGGAAGGGCCCTGTTTGGTTGTCGGTCGTTTACTCATGGTTGTGGGGGTGGTGATTGTTACCACGCCAGCATGGTTTCGGCTACTTAAGCCTCCTCAGACAACCTTGGACGTTTTCGCTTGAATACCCTCAATAACGATCTTTAATCATACCGAACTCAGAAACCCATACTGAGTCGAGGATCGACCTTTTAACCCAGCCTTAGGGTTTGTTTTCGATTCCCATGATGGGGGGACCTGATGGGGCGAGCACGCTGTCCTCATTTCCCTCATCCTAATCATGGACTACCCCATTGCCATCGCCATAGGTGCCCCTTCCCGTACTTGTACCAGCCTCTCGTAGCGAGACGCCCTGTTTATGACTAATGCGTATGGAGTCTTTGGACATCAGGTTGTCTTCCCTCACGTGGAGCCGTTTTAAACTGGTACTTCTTTCTGGGACTTTTTCTGTCCAGTATGCAACCTTGCTGAGTGCTCTACCACCAGCATCAACTCATATCAGGCTGCGTCCAGCCAGCTTGGACTCCTGTCTAGCTGGTTCGGTAGGTGTCTACTATCTGGTTGCATCCTCGACCTTCTTATCCAACGGTTCACATGCAACGCCTGTAGAGGCCTGCAAAGGGTGTGCATCACGCTATGACCAAGGGCATAATCTACTAGTAGTCATTAACACCCTTGAAGCACTTTGCATCCTTTGGCGCTTTCTCAGAGTTCGCTTCTGCGTCATTCTTGCATAATGTGTCCCAGAGAGCATCTATTCAACGGTCGGGGAGAGATGTACTGCTAAAGCAAGAACGCATATTTCTTCGTCTTGTTGACCATCCTATGCAGGGTGCGCTTCCCTGGTCCAGATGCTCCACTGTTGCCATGTACTTCAGTTCTATACCCTCGCTTAATCGGAAGTCTCCCAAATCCGAGGTGCTGGGTTTGCTCGAGTTTGGCCCACCTTTCCACGCGCAGTTGTTGGGCAAACTTCCACTCGTCGGGTCCTCGGGACTGCGATCCGGCGCCCAGTAATTTGGTTTACCGCGGCGGCCTTTCAACAATTTTCCCACGAATGATTTGTGAGTCCACACCGGGTGCAGCCATCCTTCTTGCACCGTGAGTCGATAACCTGTTGAGGAATTCCCTCGTGTGCCAATTTCCAATCAGTGTGTATTCGTTTCGTCGGGGACGAGTTCGTTGTCACGGGTTTCCATTTCCCCTTTTCATCTCGCTTAGCCGGGGACCAAGTCTTAGCCTTTCCTCTTGGTTGGCTACTTTTGTCTCCACCTCCAAATTTCCTTTTTGGGATTGTCGTCGCGGAGTTCCCGCTTTCCAGGCGGAGTCGCTGGTTGAATTCCTCGTCGTTTGTCCCTACAGCTCGTAGCTGTCTTATCCACTGTTCATCTGAGTCGACTTGCTCGTATGACATCCTAAAAAGGATTGAGGGTGGTAACTTGCTTTCCACCAGTTGTCTCCAGCTTTGTCCCTTCATTTCGCCTTTGATGTTGAGCAACTCGAGCCTCGTAATATAGGCTTCGATGTTGTTCTGGTAGCGTACTTTGGCCATGGCGGCTGAGGCTTTCGGCGCTTCGTTGTATGAGCAATATCGTTGCGTGATTTCCGCACGAAAACTTTCCCACAGCCTTAGCTCTTCTCGTCTCTCTTGGCCCGCTAGCCCATCCATGGCGTTTCTGTACCATTCCGTGAAGGGGGCTAGTTCCTTCCCTTTTGTTCTGTTTAGGGCGCATATGATCCTGTCATGATCTGCTTCTCAATGGTGTGGGTTCCTTCGAAAATAATCCTCACATGAGGTTAACCAGTTTTCGACTTTCTGGTGCTCATGGTTCTCGAAGTATAGTGGCAGCTCCACTGGTTTTTGACTCGCACCAGCTACTGCCCGGGTCATCAAGGCTGCCCACTCTTCAGCCTCAAAGTGTACGTTTCCTGGTCCACCTGGACCTGGTGGTCCGCCTCCACCTGGAGGTCCACCCCCTCCGCCGGGAGGTCCACCGCCTCCACCAGGAGGTCCACCGCTCCCACCGTTTGGGTCTCCTTTTGGAGGTAGGGGTGGTGCGTAGAAGCTGTGGTCATCGGCTTCTGTTGCCGGCACTGTGGTGGTACCGGCTCCTCCCCCAAAATTACTAGGAGGAGGCAAAGGGGCTTCGTTTCTGCAGTAAGTCCCTTGTACTTTCCCCTTTCCCTTTCCGAATCGCTCCTCTAAAGCATCCTCTAGTGCCTGAACAACTACCTCTGCGGTGTTAGTCGCCTGGTTGGTGAGGTCGGCTCGCATGTCACTTCGAAATTTGGACATTTTGCTGGTCAGGGTCTCCATTTCTTTCCGCTGGTGTTCTAACGCGTGGTAAACTGCTTCCCTATGCGTTTTGGTGTTTTCTACATAGTTCGCTAAGAGATCCTTTATTGTCGCTTTGAGCTTTTCATGTTCAACTATACCGTCGACTCTTAGCTGATCGAGAGCCTTGCGGTCCGTTTCCCTTGGTTCCTTCACCTGGTCGATCATTTCGGCCAAGGTGTTATCCCTTTGCATAGAGTCTATGCTTTTTTTGCCTGCTTCTCTTTCCAACCTCGTAGTCCTCCGGGTTTGCTCCTGTGTAGCAAACTGTTGTCTGGCCAGTTCTTCTGCCATTCTTACATGGTAACTTACAAGTTCCGCTTCCATGTACCCTTGTAGCCCTTGGGCTTCCAATTCCAACCTGGTTAATTCGTCTCCCACGAACCTTTTCCCAGCATCCAACCTCAGGCTCTTCTTGGTTTCGGCTACCTCGTCGGCAACCTTTTTTCCTGCTTCCGTCAAGGCTGCGTAGGCGATCGGTTGCTCATTGCGAGTTTGGGTAATCCTGTGGTCTAGTTGACCGGTAACCCTTCCCAGCATTGCAACAAATCGATTAAACCGTTCCGCGTCTGGTGGTGCGGGACTTCCTGTCCGTGATCCTGGCTTGGATTTCTCTTTTCCTATTCGTGTAGGACCTAAGGGCCCTAGGTTTCTAAAAGGGTTTGGATTTGGGTTGCCCAATGAGGGCCCGCTTTTAGGGAATAATCCTCCTACCGTTCTGTTGTCCCATCCGCCTATGGATATCGGGGACTCAGCGGTTTCTTCCATCTCGGTGTCCGTCGTCTCACCACTGGCTGTAATTCGAGGTATGTCCGACATATTGTTCCTCGTTTAGTTCGCGTTGGTATATGAGCTCTATTTCCAATGCCCAAGGAGCCAAGGATCCCTCGTATCCTCCTTCGTCGCCACAGAGGACAGAAGTGGTACCATGGTACGTTGTATCGTAGGTAGATTTCCCGTAGGGTCTCCAGTCAGGATTGTCGAAGTAGTAGTGAACCAACTCGGGTTCTTCCCACTCTTCGTGGTAGGTGAACCAGGAGGGTTCGTCCGCTTCGAGTAAGGGAATTTCTGTTAAATCTGTTTCCCAAAGGACAAAGTCAATCGTATCCAACTAGGTTGAAACTGGATGGATATATCCCTCGAAAAGGTAGGTTTCGGATAATACTTCGAAGTCTACTATCTCAGCTTGTTGTCTTATTGGTATCATTCAAAGAGCCTTGGTAACCAGAGGTTATCAATATAGTGTTAGGGGGTAGGTAACTCTGGAGTCAAGCGAGTATACACTAGGCCATGTATCTTCTGTCTCGGAGATAGTCAAGAAGGCTCGTAAAGATAGAAGTAAAGTAGAACCAATATATTGATAAGATCTCTTCTCCGGTTGCTGATGATAGTCTAAAAAGCTCGGGATTTTTTTTCTCTTTTTTTTTTTTGTTTGACTCATTTGAATTCTGTTTAAGTTACAAAAGGCATATGGAGCGCTAGCTATGATGCCAAAAAACCCTCCTCCCCGGCCCCGCGCCGAACGACAGAGCTAAAAAAACTCTCTGGGGTATAAAAAACTACTCCCACCCGAAATCCCGCCCGCAAACTGCTCCACCCAATAACCCCCACTGCCAAGCGACAAAAGAAAGCTAACTACCTGACAGTGAACCAAGAACGGGCCCCAACCCCAAGAATGAGACACCTGAAGGCAGAAACCCAAACTGAACTCCGAAGGGCCAACGATCACTACTCAAATCCATATAGGAACCCTACGGCCATATGACGAGGGCCACGGGGAGGGAGCCGAAGCCCGGGACGTGAAGGGTATAAGGGAAACCACCCCGAAGGCGGTGACCCAGAAGCGAGGAGAGGAGGTGTGTGGCAGGCGTGCCAGCTACCGTTTGTCCTCCGGGACATTCGACCATTGAGGCAGTAAGGTGCCAGCTTGAGAGGGGGTGGCAGTAGGGTGCCAGCCGGTCCGACCGTGGAGAGGGGCCCTAAGCAAAGCAGGTGTTTTACCGCGTCTCTCATGTAGTCCCTTGTTCTGGGAGAGATAGTGTCACGGTAGTGGAGGGGATCCCACCACCTGCCAGCCAAAACGGCCTCAAAGAGTAGAGGAGGGGTAGACCCAATTCCGTGAACGACAACTATCAGTAACCGCGTTCGTGTCCGACTAGGCAGCCTCTTACGGGAGCAAGAGAATGGAGAGATCGACCGTAGCATGTAAGCTGTTCTCTCCTACTGCAACTGTAGTCCTGGCCGTCTGTTGATGGTGGAAAAGGGGGTTGCCGACCATGCCAACGCCTAAGCGAGGCGGGGTAGGAGGAGGGTAAACATCACGAAGATGAGAGGCCTCAACCAGCGATGGAACCGAGGGAATCAAGAAATAAATCAGGACCTCAAGGGAGAGGAGAAGCGAGCCCACCTCCTGTAGCCGAGGCTAGATGGAGGGAGATGGGGGGGGGTGGTGGTGGTGCTAGATGATGAAAGCCACAATAGAAACCATGGTATTGAGTTTTCAATCGCCGGAGGTGTAGCGGAGACGGAGGATGACTAAAAAGCTCGGGATTTTTGTTTTTTGTTTGACTCATTT